>JALQSN010000562.1:0-33171 GCA_023690525.1 Holotrichia oblita | reverse complement strand
AAATACATCATCGGAATATTTGGAAACATTTTATGACGTTTTTGACAACATAAAGGAAAGGAAATTCGACGGAATGATTATAACAGGTGCGCCTGTCGAGCATCTTCCGTTTGAGGATATCGACTATTGGAACGAACTGACGAAAATTATGGAATGGTCAACAGCGAACGTTACCTCAACGCTTCATATCTGTTGGGGAGCGATGGCGGGATTGTATTACCATTACAAAATCCCGAAATATGCACTTGATAAAAAGATGTTCGGGGTTTTTAAGCATAAGAAAAAGGAAGGCGTTATTAAGCTTCTGTTCGGTTTTGACGAGCTGTTTTGCGTGCCGCACTCGTGCCATGCGGAGGTCAGGCGCGACGATATCTCGGCAAACAGCGATTTGGAAATCTTAGCCGAATCAGACGAGAGCGGTATCGGTATCGTTGCGTCGAATGACGGCAAGCGTATTTTTGTTACAGGCCATTCGGAATACAACGCCGACACGCTTAAAAACGAATATTTAAGGGATTTGGAAAAGGGCGATAAAATTGAGATTCCGAAAAACTACTTCCCCAACGACAACCCCGACAGTCCGCCTGTAGTGCTTTGGCGCGCACACGCTAATTTGCTGTTTACAAATTGGCTGAATTATTATGTTTATCAGGAAACGCCTTATAATTTATCTTGATAACGCGGTTTAAATTATTATAAGAAAACTTGGCATTGTAACCTGTATCCTTGAAGAATATAATAAGATTATCCCGAAGGATAACTGATGCGGCCGTCATCAAAAAACAAGGTGGTTATAATATGAATAACATGAAAAACCCACTGACAGAATGGGTTATAAACAAAATTAAAACGGAATATCCTGACGATATTGCTCTGCTTGTCGCAGTTGAAGGTGCATCAGTCAACGGCGATGGACATGGCGAACCGTTTGATTATTTTATTCCCGCTACTGAACGCGGCAATGAACTAGCGCAAACCTTTATAATCGGCGGTGTGGGCAACGACCTTTATCCGCGTTCATGGGAACGGACGGAACGCACAGCCTGTTTAGACGATTTGGCTACGCTCTGCCTCGGAAACGCTAAAGTGCTTTATGCCCGCTCAAAGGAAGACGAGGAACGTTTTGAAAATATCCGGCAAAAATTGTTCGATAATCTTAACGACCCTGTCTTTACCTATAAAAAGGCTTTAGAAAATCTTGATGTGGCAATGGACTTGTATAGGACAATGATGTTTGAAGAACGGTTGTGGAAGGTTCGGTGTTTGGCGGGATATATCCATTACTATTTAAGAGTGTCCGTAGCCTGTCTTAACGGAACTTATACTAAATTATGGCACTATGGAGTTATTCCGGCAATAGCTCAATGGAAGGATTTGCCGGAGCGTTTTACGGAATATTATCAGGCTATTTTATCCGCGGCAACAGCAGGGGAGCTAAAAAGCCTGTCGCATCTGCTTATAGCTTCGTCGCGTCAGTTTATTGCTAGATATAAGCCTGAAAATACCGGAGAAGAAAAAACACGTAACTATAAATGGCTGGCGGAGTGGTATCAGGAACTCCGCACGACGTTGAACAGAATGTATTACTTCTGCGAAATAAACAATGCCGATGCCGCTTTTGTCGATGCTTGCGGTTTACAAAACGAGCTTAGTATTATATCGGAAGAATTCGGGCTTGGCGAAATGGATTTACTCGGTTGCTTTGATTCGCAAAATTTAAATACTCTTGCACGATGCGCCGAAAAATTGGAAAAGGCTGTCATTTCAACGATTGAGAACCATGGGATTAAAATTAAGCGTTATGATTCATTGGAGGATTTTCTAGCCGCAGAAAAATAGCGCGGAATAACAGAAAAGCTAATAGCATTAAGTTACGGATGAAACCACGGGCTTTCAGCCCGCAATCGACTTCTTTAGCAGAGCCAGAAACGCGTTGCGTTTCTTCGTTCTTGAAAGAAAGAAGAAAAGAGCTTTTATGATAAAGCTTTTTGAAAGAGTTTGAGAAAACTTTTTCTCGAAAAAGTTTTCTCAAGGTTTTACCTTAACGGCATTGAACCAAAAGGTAGGCGGTATAAATGAAATATCGAAATGCCTCTGAGATTCTGCCTGACGAATTGTTGAAAGAAATCCAAAAATATGCGCCGGGTGAAATTCTTTACATTCCTTCCGGCAAAGACAGGAAAAAGTGGGGAGCCGATTCAGGCGCACGGCTGTTTTATGAGCAGAGAAACGAGGAAATACGGCATAAATATTTTCATCTCAAGATGTCAATGGAAATCATTTGTGACGAATATGGCCTTTCAGATGAAACGGTTAAAAAAATATTGTACCGTTAACAAGATGTATGGGATAAAACGAAAATCTGAGCTTGTTTCCGGATTTTTACGGAAGCGAGTTCAGATTTTTGAAAATTAGTACAATACGGTTATTATTCAATTGAAATTAATACTATGGTGAAGCAACTTTAACTGTGCTTAAAGAAGACAATTGCAACCGCTCCGGAACCGGTATGCGTGCCAATAACACTGCCTATATTACTTTCTATTGGTTCGCGGCCATTAAGATATTGCCTACATTCCGTTTCAAAATCCATAAAACGTTCCCGGTCGCCCGTATAACCTATTGCAAACGGCATGGTATAATCAATACCCCCGACAGAATCAACTAATTGCAATACATCTTTATAAGCTTTCTTTAAACCGCGGCTTTTGCCGATTGACGTCATTACGCCTTGCTGCACGGTAATTAAAGGTTTTATGTTTAGCAATGTACCCGCAAATGCAGACGCTCCTGATAAGCGCCCGCCTTTGTAAAGATATTCCAATGTATCGACAGCGGCGAAAAGGCAAATTAATTTCTTTTTTTCTTCAAGTATGGTAACTATTTCTTTAGCCGTCTTGCCCGAATTGCGGAGTTGAATGGCAAGACGCACCAATATTTGCACACCTATTGTCATCGATTCGCTGTCTATTATCCAAATATTACCGCCGCAAATTTCTTTGGCGATATTTGCGCTTTGACAAGTTCCTGACATTTTAGCCGCCAAACAAATAGTAATTATATCGTCACCGTTCGCCTGTGCCTTTTTAAACGCCTGTTCAAATTCAAGCGGCGACGGTTGACTGGTGGTGGGCAGTTCTTTTGATTTTGCAAGTTCGGCAAAAAACTCCTCTGGCGATAAATCAATGCCATCCAAATAATCTTTTCCGTTAATTATGGTTTTTAAAGGAACAACCGTTATGTTTAATTCTTCCGCTTCCTTTTGGCTTATTTCGGTTGTTGAATCTGTTACTATTTTAACTCCCATTAACTCATTCCTTTTATATTTTATAAGTTGCCCTTGCTTTCCGGCATTAATTCATCTGATATTATCTGTAACATTTCCACGAATTTTTCTGTTTCGCCTTCTGAAAACCGTTTACGGATACGCTGCATCACAATATTGAGATAATTTTGGTTAATGGCGTAATAATCCGAAAATTTTTGAGTGGTACGCAAATGATATTCTCTTTTGTCTGCTTTGGAATTTATCTTTTCAATGTACCCTTTGCGGATTAGCGTATTAACCTTGTATGTGGCGTTAGGCAGCGATATTTGTAAAAATTCAGCAAATTGGCTGATAGTCGGCTCTCCAATCGCATAAATTACTTCTACGGCAAATGCTTCCGTCGCGCTTAGACTGGATTCTCTTTCATTCAGGCGTTCAAAAATACCGCGATAAAAATTCAGTTTAAATTTAGTGTAAATTTCGTTAAAAGCATCATCTAACATACAAACACCTCATTCCGCATTTTAAGCAATTGAAGCATTTTGTGAAACTTCCGCTGCACCCCTGTCGCATTTATTTCCCCAAAAATCAAGTAGACAGTTGTTTTTATATACACAAATTATTTCGCAGTTGTTGGAGCATGAAGAACATTCAATTCCTTTTGTTTCGAAATTAGTATCGGTTATATTAAAATCAAAGACTGTTTCATCTTTTACGTCTTTACATAAAACCGCCGCGCCAAGAGCTCCCATAAGATGCCCGTTCGGATCGACATAAACAGGCATTTGAATTTCTTTTTCAAATTCTTTTACAACTGCGGCGTTTTTGCTTACCCCGCCCTGAAAAACAACAGGGGATTTAATTTGTTTGCCTTTTCCCACGTTATTAAGGTAATTTAAAACGATAGCGCGGCAAAGACCCGCTACTATATCGGCTTTGCTGTAACCAATCTGCGCTTTATGCACAAGGTCGCTTTCAGCAAAAACTGTGCATCTTGCTGCAATTTTTGCAGGATTGCTGCTTGTTAGTGCGACAGAAGCAAACTCTGTCAATTCCAAATCAAGCCGCTTGGCCTGACTGCTTAAAAATGAGCCTGTTCCGGCGGCACATAATGTATTCATGGCATAATCCATTACAACGCCGTTATTTATCAATATTATTTTTGAATCCTGCCCCCCTATTTCAAGAATAGTGCGGACATCGGGAACAACAGACAAAGTTCCTACCGCATGAGCAGTTATTTCGTTTTTAACTACACGCGCTCCCAAAGCAACGCCTATAAGTTTTCTTGCGGAACCTGTTGTTCCAACATTGACTACTGTATATTGCTTATCAAGTTTTCCTGCAATTTCATTTAATACGTTTTTGACGGCGGCAATCGGGTTTCCCATAGTCCATAAATAACTCTCCGCCAATATTTCGTTTTTTTCGTTAATCACAACTCCTTTTGTAGAAATAGAACCTATATCAATACCTAAGTATGCTTTTTTCATTATTGTTTCAATCCTTTCATTTTAATCATGTCACAAAATGCCTCAAGCCTAGTGTGAAGCCCCGCTTCGCTTGTTTCGGTGTCAAATGTCAAATACATGACCGGAATATTAAAATCCTTCGACATATTTTGTAAAATTGACATAGCAGTTATTTCAGGTGAACAAGCTGAAGGTTTTACGTGAATTATTCCGTCTATTTTGTTTGTTTCGTCTGTCATCATTTTATACGCTTGGTATACAGCATCATTTGCGGTACTTCCTATGTTATAATCCACATAGCCCCCGCTGTTTTTTATTTGTTCGTCTACCGTAAAAATAGCAACTGCCATAGTAGTTAAATCAAAAGGCCGGATAATTTCTACACCGTTTCCTGCAAGCCACTTTTCCATATAACAATTTGAAAAGGGTTCAACAACAATGTAAATTTCGCCGATAATACCAATTCTTATAGGTCTTTCGGGTTTGTTTGTTTTAACTGCTTCCATTTTTTCAGTATATTTAATACCAATATTTTCGGCTTCGGCAGGATTTTGTACGTCTTTAACTTCATTTAAATATGTTTTATAAAGCTTTTCGTATTCGCCTTTATTTATTTCAAAAGCCATGTTTCTTCTTTTAAAATCGGCAAGTTTATCCATATCTATTGTTATCTTTATGATAGTATCAAATACAAGGTTGAAGTTTTCCGATGTCAAACTGGGATTTATTTCTTTTAACATGTTAAAAAGCCTGTTAGCGTTCGGGATATAGTCAAAAAGAGCAATCATTTCGCATTCGTATCCCAAATCTTTTAAAATCCGGTGCTGTAATATATCATAAAAACCTAAGCGGCATCCCGCACCGGGCATTATAAACACATTTGCGCCAAGTTCTGCGGCTTCAATGAAATTTCCCAACGTTGTTTTAAAAGGGGTGCAAATCATATCGGGGCTGTGCCGACTCCCGATTTCAAGTGTTCGTTTGGTCATGGGAGGGCAAGGCATAGTCTTATAATTTAAACATCTTTCAATCAACATATCAATTATTACATGATATTCCCCTATCTTCGGGGCACAGGCTATTTTATCAACAACTGCCATATTTAAGCCCCTCTCTGGCACGGAGCTTCGCTCCATCATTTTTTGCCATTATAATATCAGTAAAGCTCTCCAACCGTGTTAAAATACCAGCACTTGCATCATGCTCATCTATAATAAGCGATAAAATCGGTTTGTCTTTTACTATTCTTATCATCAATTCATTGAACAACGAATCGGGCCCGCACGGAAAAGTTGAAATTAAAACTATTCCATCTACATAGTCTTTGTATTTTTCAACGCCGCCCAACAATGCTGTGCTTACTTTCCAATATACTCTGTTTCCGTATGCTTCTTTGGTTTTAATTTTAGCTTCCTTTTCGTCTATCAAGTCTGCATATGCTACTTTGATATTGTTTTTATCAAAAAAGCTTGTAATTTCTTTTCCTATGCGTGCGTCAAACGAATTGTATGCGTGTGAAAAAAGCAGGACTTTTAAGCCATCGCTTTTAAGCAGTTCCTCTTGCTGTAAAATTTTCTCCTCTTTTTTCTTGGCGGCGGTTAATGATGCATTTTTATACGCTTCCAATGATTCTTCCTTGCTCTTTCCTAATGCCGTTCCGATTTCTACAAACGCGGCGGATTCTTTTTTGTGGTAAAGGTAATTAACATCTGCGTTTAAAAGTTTTGCTTTCGGAAAAGTATTCTTGGCAAGGTCATAAAGGCCAAAAATTCTCGTGCAGTATTCCTCGCGGATTCCTGAATTTTCTATGCGCGGCACAAAAATCATATCGCATTTATCAAGCAAATATTCAACATGACCGATAAAAATCTTTGACGAAAAGCAAGCTTCGTCTATAGAGTTGTTTACGCCTTTTTTTTATTATTTCTTTGTTGGTTTCAGGGCTGACAATCGTTTTAACCTGAATGTTTTTAAAAAATTCCAGCCATAAATCTTCATAAAAATGATAAAGCAACGCTCTCGGTATCCCTATTTTCATTAAATACACAAACCTCCGTCTACTTTTATTACTTCACCTGTAATGTACGAGGCCCAATCACTTGCTAAAAAGACTGCAAGTTTTGAAACATCGTCAGGACGCCCTGCCCGCAAAAGGGGAATAGACGCAATAAAACTTTCTCTTTTTTCATCAGCGAGTTTAGCGGTCATATCGGTTCCAATAAAACCTGGCGCGATAGCGTTACAGGTAACGCCGCGTCCGGCAAGTTCTTTCGCAACGCTTTTTGTAAGGGCTATAAGCCCGCCTTTTGAAGCCGCGTAATTAGCTTGCCATTCCCAACCCCTGATGCCGCAAACACTTGCTATATTAATAATTGTGCCTGTACGTTTTTTCAAAAAAGAAGGATAAAGATGCTTTATCATATTAAATGAACCCTTTAAATTAACATTCATAACATCATCATAATCCTTTTCACTAATTCTTAAAATCGGATTGTCGCGGGCTATACCTGCGTTGTTAACCAAAATATCCACGTGCGAAAAATCGTTTAGCACATCGGCAACCATTTTTTTAGACTTTTCAAAATCCGAAACATCACAATCGTATATTTCACATCGCACATTTTCTTTTAACACCAACGTGCGTATTTCTTCCGCTTCATCGCGGCTGCAAAAATGGTTTAACGCAATACTGGCTCCGTTTCGCGCCATATCTAAAACGATTGCGCGTCCGATGCCTCTCGATGCGCCTGTAATTAATGCTGTTTTGTTTTTTAGCATGTTTTATGTTTCACTCCTTGCTTTTTTAGTTTTCTTTTACCGCATTTTCTAAAATTTTCACCAATTCGCCTACCGTTGTTACAGATTGTTCCATCTCAAGTGTTACATCAAATTTTTCTTCAAAATCTGATATAAGTTGAAAAAGATCAAGCGAGTCAAGGCCGATTTCTGTGAAAATGGTTTGCTCTGTAATCGTTAATTCGTTATTTTTTAAGTGGTCTTTCAAAAAATCTGATATTTTATCAAGCATTTTATTTCTCCTCTATTTTTATTAATAGTCAAAACAATTTAGTTAAAATTATTTAATTAAATTATTTTAACTATTATAGCATATATTTATTCTTAGTCAATACTTTTTTCTAAGAGGTTGTTCAAGCTCTTGATTTGGATGTATAATACATCCAAAAACAAGGTATGAAAAATGTGAAGCTATACACACAATTATCCAAGGGATATAACCGGAGAAGAATTTGAGATAATCCGTACTGATTTGGAAAGCGCGAAAAAGAAGACAAAGCTACGGGATATAGACATGTATGATGTTTTTTGCGCAATGCTATATGTCATCACTTCATAACATAACCGGTTTCCGATTTGTTTCCCGTTCCTGACAAACACCTGGCCTTTGATTTCACCTAGCGATGCGATGGCTCTGTCTTCAATCCCAACCAAACAGGAATCATAAAACCGGGTTGTCATACATTTTGGTATTGTTTCTGTTCCGACTTTAACCGCAAGGCTTATTTCATTTACAGTGAAGGATAAAAATAAAAGTATGAATCGCTCTGTTGATATTCCAGCGGTGTCATACCGACGATATTTTTGAAAAGCTTGTTAAACGCCTGTTGTGTTTGACAGCCGCTCTCGTCCGCAATTATGGCAAGGGGAATATCTGAAAACTTGATTTTTTCGCCTGCGTTTGATATGCGGTGTTTGCAGATGTATTCTTTGACCGAAGAACCCGTACAGACATAAAAATCCCGGTATAGCCGGCTGCGGGAAATAAAATGCTGTCCGGCTATATTTTCGGGATTGAGTTCTTCGTTCAAGTGTTGTTCAGATAGGAAAGAACGGAATTTATGCATTGCAACTTAGCATACGCAGAATATTGTTCGCCTTTGCCTCCTGTGCCTGTCATATGCGGCAGTTTCTCCTTCCGTTTGGTTTAGTTAAGGATTAAAATGCAAAGTCTATAAATCTTGTGTAGCTTCATTTTCAGATATTCTGTTACGATTGTTTTCGTGCTAAAATATTCAGTGCTATATTAATTTGGTCATAATTTCTACAGCCTGTTTTTCGTTTTCATTCGCGGATTTTAATAACGCCGCAACTTTTCCGCGAACACCTGAATCGTTTATATCTTCACTGGTTTTAATTTTAAACGCTTGCAACCAAGCATCATAAACAGATTTATATATTTCGGCAAGCTGAGTTTGATTCATTTTTTCGAAATATCTCCAAGCATAATATTTTAACGCACCGAATGTTCCGAGAAAATATTCCATACTCCACGAAGCGTCGGGATTAAATTCTTCTTCAAAATGTTTTATCAGAGCGGGATAGGCGTTTAATCCTTTCGCATTATCACACCATTCCTTGCCATTAAGGTGTCTTACTGCCAGCTTCATTGTATCTTTTAAGATATCATCTTGGGATTTTTCGCTTACACCTGTTACGGTTAGTACCGACAGAAGTGGAAGCTCGCGTTTTCCAAGAACATCATAAGGCATTTCGCCTTCTCCGTTGACGGCAAGCGTCGCAAATTTTTGCGTGTCGTCATCATAACCGGTTATCAATCCCCATTCGGGAACGCCGATGTCCCACGATATGGCGGGAACTCCGTTATCAATGGATTCTTTTATCTGCGTTACCGCTGCTAAACGTTGTTTTTCTTCAACTTCGTCTTCTCCCCAAAGTCGCTCAATATATTCGCATTTCAAACCCCCGCTTGCCACCCAAGGATGCTGTTTCTTAAACTCCCAAATACTGGTAGCAGACGGGCATAAATCGGCTGAAATCCACATACGGAAAGCGAATCCGCTTGTGGCGACAATATCCTCTGAAAAATCGGACCACGGACTGTTTTTCACGGCACATGAAAGCGATTTCGCAAAAGAAAAGAGATAACCTGTACTGTCGGGAATACCTTCCCATGTTACATTAAGTTTTTTCATTCTTTAAACCTCCTATAAATATGATTTTATTTGTTATGATTCAATTAATTTTTATTCGCAATTTATTAAAAGCCTTATTATTCTAAGCAATAAATCGTTCTTTTTGTGAAAGCTGCTACGTGGAGCTTCGCTGTATTGCCCTTGATGGTAAAAATAATTATTCGTCTTAATATCTATGTTGCTGTCAGGGTCGGCAAGGCGTTCGCAAAGATTATATAAATATGGTGTTATTTCCGATGACATAAATTCGCCAAACAACGAAAAACGCTTGAGATTCTCAAGTCTTGTCAGCCAAAAAATAAATAAAGGGTCGTCAGGAGCCTTTATTTCAGACGGCAAGTTTCCGTTGTACCATAATTTCCCGTTCCATTCGTAATTAAGCCATATTCGTTGCAACTCTTCGCTGATGAATCCTTCAGGGAACAACATATACAATTTGTCGTATGCAAACACTCCGCCAAAAATCCCGTGCAGGTGATAATCTGTCTTTTCCCATGCATTTTCGTCAAAACGACCAGATTTGCATACGGTTTTTAACCTCTCGGCGAATAGTCCCTGCAATTTTACCGTGTGTATGTTGCCGGGGTCGAAGTATGACAGCACACGCGCAACGGAATGCTGCGTTTCAATAGGCTTACCCCAATTGTCTTTACCCCACACGTTTGGAAAATTTTTCGCACCCGATACATATTGACGACATAATTCAACCGCCGCCAATACCATCGGGTCGTTTATATCCAGTGACAAATCAAGCATCCTCGACATAGCCCGGCTTGTCGTCTTGAAATGCTTGCGTTTTGCCTGTTCGGCAATCATATCGTCAAATCCGCCCCACGACCCGTCAGGCATTTGCTCGTTGCGAAGCTCTGAATACAGCTTAAACATTATTGCCCAATCATATGATTCGCGAACAGTTTTATAATCAAGCTCTAGCAATTCTTTACATATGATATAATCGCTGAAAGGCGACGGGTCGTTGTCGAGCAGGTAATTAACATATGGCAATATTTTTCGGTTCATAATAACAACATCCTTATAAATTTAAAAAACTTGTGATAAACCTTGATAATCAAAACGTATCGGCTTTACTCCGTTCAAAAACCTTATCGTATATGTTTTCGCATTTTCATCAAGAGATTCAATAACTCCCTCGCCAAATACCTTATGCTTAACCTTAGCACTCACTTCCAAATGATTTTTTTCGGAGGGTTTACGTATAACGGCTTGCAAAATGTGTTCCGCCATTATTTCTTCGCTGATTGTGCCAATGCGGTTAATGTGTTTATCGCTTATATTGAACAGAAAACGCGACGGGGTTTTTGAATATCCGCGAAACCCGAAACCTTCGCTCTCGGTCATAAAAAGCTGCTTTTTCGCCCGCGTCATCGCCACATAGGCAAGCCGCCGTTCTTCTTCCAGAGCGTCTTCGCGCCGTTCCTCCAATGCCCTCGCCGACGGAAATATTTTTTCCGACATTCCGGCGACTATAACAGTATGAAATTCCAAACCCTTTGCGGTGTGTGCAGTCATTATTTTTACGCAGTCTTTTTTTTCATCTTCATCAGTATCTCGGTGAAGCGAAACGTCTTGCAAAAACACTGTCAATGTTAAAGGTTCGCCGTAATCTGTTTCAAGGGTCGAAATGGAACGCGTAAGTTCCGAAACGTTGTCGAGCCGTTCCATTTCACCGCTTTCCCGAATGTATTGCTCGTAATTCGTATCAATCAACAGTTTTTGTAAAAGCTCCGATACCTGCACGGTATCAGCCATTAATTTTGCTTCTTCGATAACAGCGATAAACTTTTTCGCTCCGCTGTCTTTAAATATCGGATTATCAAGGTTTTGTTTCATAGCCTCATATAAAGTCGTATTGTTTCCGGACGCTGTTTTTTTCAAAAACTCTATTTTGTTTTTTCCGATTTTCCGGCGTGGTACATTAATGATACGCATAAAAGAAAGGTCGTCGCCATACGCCGCAAGACGCATATATGATAACACGTCTTTTATTTCTTTCCGTTCATAGAACCCGACTCCGCCGTAGACCGTATAAGGAATATTGTATTTCAAGAATCCTTGCTCAATAAAACGGGAAACATAAGCCGAACGGTACAGTACCGCTATATCGGCGTATTTACCGCCGTTTTCAATATGTGATTTTATTTTATCCGCAATATATTTAATTTCTTCGCCGTCATTCTTTCCATGAAAATGTTCAACCGGCAAACCGCTTATATTATCCGTAACCAGCGATTTTTTAATGCGTTTTTGGTTTTTATCTATCAAATCGTTTGAAGCTTTTAGAATTTCCGGCGTCGAACGATAATTTTGATTCATCATTATCGTTGTAAATTTGCCACATAACTCTTTTATCGGACTGTTCGGAACATAAGAGCTTCCGTCGTCATTGAAATATTTTTTTATATTTTCTTCAAAATCAATCAGAACCTCCATTTTCGAGCCACGCCACTCGTAAATGTTTTGGTCGGGGTCACCGACAACGAAAAAATTTTGATGCTCCTCCGTTAAGTGACGTATCAGTTTAAATTCTTTTGCGGTAATATCTTGAAACTCGTCCACCATTACATAATGCAGACGGTTTCGCCACTTTTCGAGTATATCCTCATGGTTGCGAAAAAGGTATATTGTAAAATTTATCAAGTCGAAAAAATCTAACCCAAAATATTTCTTTTGCTTTTCCATATAACGGTAAATAACTTTTTGCTCCATATCTTTCGGTTCAATGCCGCCGATTTCGTTTCCCGGTACAGCCAAACAATCTAAATATTTAAGCATATTTTTTTCGTAGCGGATTTTATCAATCATAAATTCAAACGTCGCCGTGTCCATTTTAATATTAAGCTCTTCATAAATTTCTTCTAAAATTGCTTTCTGGTCTGTGTTGTCAAGCACAATAAAGCTTTCAGGATAAAACAGCCGCCCGATGTCCTCGCGCAATACCCGCGTACAAAAGGCGTGAAGCGTAGAAATAAACGACGTGTCAATTCCGTCGCCAAGCAAACGGCGTAAACGGATTTTCATTTCTCTCGCCGCTTTGTTGGTAAACGTTATACATAAAATATTCGATGGTGAAATGCCCAATTCTTCGACCAAATAAGCGTATCTGACCGTAAGTGCGCGGGTCTTGCCGCTGCCTGCCCCTGCGATAACGCGAACATATCCTTCGGTCTCAAGCACCGCCTGCTTTTGCGATTCGTTTAAATTCAACAATAATTCATCTGTATTCATCATTTATTCACCTTTTTCAACCGGAATATAAATGTCCTCGCTGTATGTTCTGCTGGCTTCGATATATGTTTCAAACTGATACTCATAGCCCTGTGCATACCGATACACGCTTTTCCTTAACCAGACATTATTAATATAATTCCATGTTCTGTGTATAGTGTTAACAAAATCGAAATGTGAGGAGGGCGGCGTTGAGAAAACGGCGTATAATCCACCGGGTATTATCAAAATGCTTGTCCCAGAAATACCGCAGACGGCATCGTCGGTTTGGATTCCGATAAAATAATCCACCCGCTTTTTTCGTAATTCCATCTGCTGACACCGTAATCCGCAACGGTTCTGCCGCCGGATAAGCGAAACGAAAGCTTCTTACAATTATATAAATTCCAGAATTTGGGTATATAGTTTTCTTCGTTTTGAAAACCTGTAAGTGATAATATTTCCATTTCAATTATTCTTGGTAAAACCTCAAACGGCTTACTGTTGAAACACAAACGGTCAAATAATTTTAAGCTGTTTCCGGCAGTCTTGTATTCTGTCGGTAAGACGTTATGTTCCGATTTGAACGCCCGTGTGAAATTTTCTTTTGAATTGAACCCATATTCAAAAGCTACATCACAAATCGGACGATTATCGTCGTCTATTATTCGGGCAACTTCGGAAAGCCGGCGTTTTCTGATATAATCGGCTGGAGTTAGGTGTGTCACCTGTTTAAACACCCGTAAAAAATGGTATTCCGAATAACCCGCCGCTTTCGCTAAATCGGCAAGTTTAAATTCGTTTTTGAGGTTCGACTCAATAAATTCTACTGCGTATTCAATATGTTTTATATAATCCATACAATTATTATAGCATATTTTGTTTCTTACATAATTGATAAATTTTGCGATATTTTTCCGGCTGTTCTAATAAAAGAAATTACAAAAATTATCGGTCATATAAAGAGAAAGAGGTTTCCGAATCCCCGGGAACCCCTTTTTTGCTTTTTATTTAACACTCTCACATTCAACACATACGTTGTTGACGGTCACATTATCAATGCTATCCATTGGCAATCCTTCTTTTTTAGTGGTAATACGTAAGTTTTCAAAAGTAAAATCCGACAAATGATACTGTTCTTCGTTCGGAACAATACCCAAATATGTATCACATTCGCAGGTACAGTTTCGTATTGTAATATTATTTGTACGCGACAACGGCTTGTCGGTGCGGCCCTTCAAATCATAAAACTGCGTCCAAGGCTTGATGTTTATAAAGTTTTTAATCTGTCCTTCTACATCTTCAACCATTATATATTCATAATGCTGAGGTGTATCCGGACGCATTTTCAACCAAAGCAGATTGCTTCCACATGACACCTTAATCCGTCGCAGAATCACATTGCGATTGTGTATAGACTCTGAACCGCAGGTAAGACATCCATGACAAAATCCATATGAGCAATCTTCTATAATAATCCTTTCATTGAAACCGTTTTCAGCCGCACTGTCTGCCCACGGCCCCTTTCCGCCTTTTAAAACAACGGCGTCGTCGTTCACTTCCATATAACAATTTTTAATCAGAATATCAGTGCAGGCGTCGATATCAATAGCATCTGTGCTAGGTGCCTTTACGGGAGATTCCGGAGAAAAAATATGGCAGTTTAAATATTTCACATGATGGCTTTTATAGATATGATTAGTCCAAAAGTGCGAATTTTGCAAATAAAGGTCTGCAACTAAAACATTTTTGCAATTTGAAATATAAACAAGACGGGGACGCTGTTCATCTTTGTTTGTACATTTAGGATTCCATGCTCTGCGTAGCCAAAAAGCTTTCCATGACTTTAACCCGTTTCCGTCGATTGTTCCCGAACCACACATTGTAAAACCGTCCAGCCCATCTGCATTAATTAACCCCGCAAAATACTTGCAAGTTTCTCCCTCAATACGCGTTTCACAAACCTTATAATCCGAAATATCATCACTGCCTTTTAGTGTTCCGCCTTTTGAAACGAAAAGATTGACATCTTGTTTAAAAAACAGCGAGCCTGAAAGATATGTTCCTGCAGGCACTACGATTACTCCGCCCCCTTCTTCTGCGGCAAGGTCAATAAGGTTTTGGATTTCTGTTGTATGAACTTTTCCGTCATCTAAAATATTGTACTGTGTAAGTACATACTGCTTGCCAAGCTTACTCAAATCAGGTATCTGGGTGTCATAAAACCATGAATCAATTGGCAATCCGTCAGGAAAAGTTTCCTTTATTATCATAATAAAAAATCCCCTTTCATTACAATTACTTTTGTAGGCAGTGTTTTCGCATTAAGTGTTACGCATTTATGCTTAACCAGTTTAAAGACTTTACTGCATTATCAACAACATAGTAACACTCATTAAAAAATTTAAATTACGCCAATTTGATGAATAATATTATATCATACTATGGGTTGTTTGCAACCTATATTCAATATAAAAACACAAGGAGCCTCAGGTTTCCCAGAAGCCTCTGTTTTTTTGGAAATTTACCGTATTGGAAACCGTTTCGTTAGAAAGGTTTTATAATAAACCACTCTTATATTTTTGGATTTCTTCCGGCGCTTCCTTTAGCGGCATATTCTTCGGGGCATCTTCAGTGCCAGCGTCAAGCGCTGTATCATAATACCAACATTTGTACTTGATTATATCCATCGTTTTTTGTAAATCTTTCATTTGTTTATTTACAGCCTCAAGGCGTTCATAAAACATATCCCGCCGTTTTTTTAGGGAATTGTTACCCTCTTGACACCAATCTAAAAATTGTTTTATGTCCTTGACTGGCATACCGGAGATTTTTAGACATTCGATGATTTTGATTACTTCCATTTCTACGTCTGAAAACATACGAATACCGCCGTTGGTACGCTTAATATTCGGAAACATACCCTCACGGTCATAATAACGCAAGGTTGATATAGTAATACCGGTAGCTTCGGCTACCTCGCCAATAGAATAGTTCATAACAAGCCTCCATTATCTTTTGCAAAAAAACTCTTGACATAAACCTAACTTTAGGTTCTATCATAGTATAAGTCGCAATCTATGAGATTGTCAACATAAGGAGGATTTTATATGATTTATAAGGATTTTCAAGATCAAAAACTTTCCGCACTCGGTTTTGGTGCTATGCGTCTGCCCGTTATTGGCAAAAATGATGCGATGATTGACGAGGTGGCAACCGCGGAAATGGTTGGTTATGCAATGCGGAACGGCGTTAATTATTTTGATACCGCTTGGGGTTATCACAGCGGAAACTCGGAAACGGTCATTGGTAAAATTTTGAGTCAATATCCCCGTGACAGCTTTTATTTGGCATCTAAATTTCCCGGTTATGACCTTTCCAACATGGACAAGACAGAAGCTATATTTGAAATGCAACTTAAAAAGTGCCGCATAGGGTATTTTGACTTTTATATGTTTCATAATGTCTGTGAAATGAACATCAACGCATATTTAGATACGAAATACAATATATTCGCCTATCTGAAAAAACAAAAGGACGCCGGACGAATCCGGCATCTCGGATTTTCCGCTCACGGCAGTTATGATGTTATGAAACGTTTTCTGGCAGTCTACGGCGAACATATGGAGTTTTGCCAAATCCAGCTCAATTACTTGGATTGGGCATTCCAAAACGCGAAAGCAAAGGTTGAGTTGTTAAATGAATACCATATTCCTATTTGGATTATGGAACCGCTGCGTGGCGGCAGGCTTGCATCTTTGTCCGAAGATGATACCGCAAAATTGAAAGTGCTGCGTCCAGATGAAAAAATTCCCGCGTGGGCATTCCGTTTCTTGCAAACGATTCCGAATGTCGCGGTTATTCTCTCCGGTATGTCTGATATGCGTCAATTACAAGAAAATATCCATACATTCGAAAAGCCGAAGCCCCTGAACGCAATGGAGCTTGACGCGCTGCTCGGTATTGCAAACGGCATGGTGAGTAAAATCGCCTTACCATGCACGGCTTGCCGTTATTGTATCAGCCATTGCCCTCAAGAATTGGATATACCTGCTTTAATAGAGCTTTATAATGAACATTGCTTTACCAGTGACAGAGGATTAGCGTTTATCGCACCAATGGCTCTGATGGCAACGCCGGAAAACAAACGCCCCGAAGCCTGTACCGGATGCGGAAGCTGTGAGGCAGTCTGCCCGCAAAATATTAGGGTTTCGGACGTTATGGCAGACTTCGTGTCCAAACTGAATGTATAAAGGAGGCATATATAATGACGCTTAATGAATTTCTTGAACAGATGAACCGTGGTGAAACAGTTATAAGCGGCTCAGAATCACATCTGTTCATGCACCATGCAGCTCAAGAAGCGTTGCAAATCACTGCCGAATTGAATAACGCTTATCATACGCCGGAAGAAATACGCGCTTTAGTGACTAAACTGACCGGTAAGGCAGCGGATGAATCTTTTAATATGTTCCCTCCATTCTACACGGATTTTGGTAAAAACATCACCATCGGCAAGAATGTATTCATCAACTCCGGCTGCCGTTTTCAAGATCAAGGAGGCATTATTATTGGCGACGATGTCTTGATCGGTCATAACGCGGTATTGGTAACACTCAACCACGACTTTGCACCTGACAAGAGGAAAGACATACATTCCGCACTCATCATTATAGGTAACAATGTTTGGATTGGCGCGAACGCGACAGTCCTCCCCGGCGTCACAGTCGGAAACAACGCAATTATTGCCGCCGGTGCTGTCGTTACGAAGGATGTCCCGGAGAACGCTGTTGTTGGAGGCGTTCCGGCGAAAATCATCAAGTATATTGATGCAGAGGAAAAGAGGGGTTAAATGAAACAATGTTTAGTTTTAGCGATATCTGTTATTTTGTTAATGGTACTAGGCGCTTGTGGCCGCCCATCAGAATCCCCTGCTGTAACGGAAACGTCGCCAGCAGCAGAAAATCCAATCACCGTTCCGCAGACCGAACCAACACAGCCGCAAAGCACGGGTGAATCGCTTGCCGAATATGAGTCAAGCGAGATTGATAATGATATGAAAAGCATCACCATTACTATAGGCAGTTCCGTCTTTTCTGCTAAGCTCTACGATAATGACACAGCAACGGAATTTTTCGCACGGCTTCCGATGACTTTGAATATGTCCGAATTGAACGGCAATGAAAAATATTATTATCTACCAGACAGTCTGCCGATAGATTCTCAGAGGGTGGCAAATATCAATGCAGGAGATTTGATGTTATACGGTTCTGATTGTTTGGTGTTGTTCTATGAAAACTTCACTACCTCTTACAGCTATACCAAAATTGGCTATATCGAAGAAGAGACCGGATTAGTTAATGCGTTAGGACGTGGTAGTATGGAGGTTACGTTTGCCATCAGCAATTAAAGCAAGTATTAAGAAAGGATTAATCCCGTGAAAAATATAATGGTTATTTCAACAAGTCCACGCAAGGGCGGCAACTCGAAAATTCTCGCGGTTGCCGAGGACAAACTCCAATATTTTTCTTTACAGACATGCTCAGATAGTTTATAATATTAGCATGGTTGTGCGGGAGGATTTGGAATGGCGTTATTCAAAAAGGAAAATTACAGGGTTCAGCTTGAAGAATTGATATGTCGTCAGAACGGCATCGTACTAACAAAAGACCTAGAAGAATGTCATATTCCGCGTTCGTATATTAGGACATTTGTAAACGAAAAAAAGCTCAATTGTTATTCAAGAGGAATCTATCATTCGCCGGATTTTGAGCTTGATAACTATTTTTGTATCCAAGCGAGGTTTCCGGCTATTATTTTTTCACACGACTCAGCTTTGTTTCTTCACGACCCAAGCAATCAAACACCTAAAGACATTTCGGTTACTGTTAAAGCAGGCTACAATACAAAAAACATTGCCCTTGCGGGTATTAAAGTGTTTTCCGTAGATAAAAAATACTCAAATATAGGTTTGATCAATGCATACACGGTCAATAATCGCGAGGTCAGGACATATAGTGTAGAACGTTCCCTTATCGATTTGTTACGCAACAGAAATGATATTGATAACAAGCATATAAAAAAAGTTTTCGAAAAATGGTTGAGTTCTAAATCAATCAATATTGATTTACTGATGTCCTATAGCGATGTTTTCCGCGTTTCAAAAGAGTTAAAATACTATTTGAATTTTTTACTTTAAGTGAGGAATGTCTGTGAAGATAGCAAAGGTTAAATTATCTAAAAAAACAAGAGGCTTACCAGCATTTGATATTAACAATCTAGGCGATGTAGTTATTCTTGCGGGTAAGAATGGTTCTGGAAAAACAAGATTATTGAAATTAATGGAAATGTATATTAATTCTTTGATTGATTCATCAAACGTACCGGTGGATTCAGAAGAACCTGTTGAATTAGGAATAATTGTTGCAAAAAATGGCCAACTTTCCATACTTGCATCAGATAATGTACATGAGCTAAAACTTATTAACTTTTCTCATTATGACGCGCAGCTTCAGCTTCCAAACAGCTTTCCGCCTTATGTAATTAGCAAAGCAAAGGAGCATTTAGAAGATTTTAACGTTGAAAGCTCATTTTTAAATACATTGCTGTATATCGAAGATATAACAAAAGGGTATAGCGCGGAGTTTGAAAATGGATATGAATTTAATAATTTTGCGAATGATTTATTGGATGTGTTTGAACTAAAACTTTCTTATGGCGAAGACAAAGCCCCTATGATAAATGGTCGAAGGCTTGTTGAGGCAAATCTTTCACCCGGTCAGCAATATCTGCTGAGAATGGCTGTCGCAATACATTGCAATCAAGGCGAAGGTGAGTTTGTATTATTCCTTGATGAACCCGAAACTCATTTGCATCCAAAAGTCTTGATTGCCTTGATTGAAAAGTTGCGGTTACGTTTCAAAGGAATACAGTTATGGATAGCCACTCATTCATTACCGCTTACAGCTTTTTATTCTTCAAGAACTGATTGTCTTTGTTCTATATACCATTTGGGAGACAAAATAAAGCCGCTTGGAAGTAATTCGGCGGATTTAATATCGGGGTTACTGGGAGATGATTTGAACAGGTTTCGCCTCGAACAGCTAATAGTTTCCCCGGATGCTTTTGCTTGTATTAAGTTTGCAGTAGAATGTGGTGAAAGTCCCGAAGCCTCTGCCTCTAAGCCAAAAGATAAACAAATAGAGTTTGCAAAGACTGATATTCAACATGGTGATATAGTTATTGATTTTGGTGCAGGTCAAGGCCGTTTTTTGGAAGGGCTTTTTATGGACTACCCTGAGCTTATACCCAATATACAATACTATGCTTATGATATAAGCTCAAGATATTCTGAACAATGTAAATATGTAATGAGTATAAATGGAATTAGCAGTGATAATTATTATAATGACTTTGGAAAGTTATTTGATAAAATTGGCGGCAGAGCTGACGTTGTGTTTTTGATAAATGTGCTGCATGAAATTGACCCGGAATACTGGGCTGATATATACCAAAACATTTGTAAGCTTCTTAAAGAAAGCGGAAAACTTGTGGTCGTTGAACTTGAGGAATTAACATATGGAGAAAGACCCTATGATAACGGTTTTATTATTTTGACAGAAAGGTGTGCAAAAGCTATAATTCCTGGCTTTTGTTGCGGATTTTCTCAATTGCAGCTTGAAGGAAGCAGAGAAAGATATATCAGCAAGTTTGTTTTTACCAAGTCAATGATATCAAAAATTAAATATGATGATGTAATTAGCGGAATATCCGAACTTAATACTGAATCTCTCGAAAAGATTCAAAATATAAAAAGTTTACAGGCATCTAAAGAAAATGATGATAAATACTATTTAGGGATTAAGCTTGCATTTTGGACACATCAATATGCAAATACTGCTTTGGTCATGGCAACAAGGGAAGGTGCTGGGTAAACCATTTCGTTTATATTGTTTACTTACATAATATATTGGAGGGTCTGAAATGGCTGGCACAAGAAAATTTATAGATACAGAAACAGTTATTGTGAATTTACTTAAAGAGGAAATGAAAACGTATTTACCTATCCGCCGCTTGGAAAAACTTGTGAACTATATATATCAACAGTTGGTGGATAATGGGTTTTTGCAAGAGTATAATGTTCTGTTCAATGTGAATTTTGACTCGATTGAACGAACTGTACTCTATAATAACACCGTTTTTGAGCTTATTGGTGAAACTATTTATTTAAAGAAGCCTATAGAAGAGATTCAAACTGACAATAATGCTATTGATGATAGACTGAAAGAAATTATAAAGAAATTTTGTGATGTTGCTTAAAAAATCTGTTGCTTGACTATTAAACAAACGGGAGGATGCAATGTTTGATTTTGCTGATACAAAGATATTTATGGATATTGTTCATGGATATGTTCAAATCCCCCGATGTTTTATTGATAGACTAATTGATACACATTACTTTCAAAGATTACGGAATATTGACCAAACAGGTATGAGAATTTTGTATCCTGATGCTAAGCATGATAGGTTTGGGCATTCGTTGGGTGTATATCATTTAGGCAGCAAAGCCGTTAACGCTCTGCTCGAAAACTTTTTACATGAAAAATACTGGTTTATAAGAAGCGATCACTCCCGCGATAATTTTTGGGCGAAAAACAAGGTTCTTTTTTTGATTGCGTGTTTATTACATGATGTAGGTCATGCACCTTTTTCTCATTCTCTTGAAAGAGAAATCCATTTTAATAGCGGAGGAGACTTTTCTATTAAATCAGCTTTAGTGGAGGAAATTAACAAGCGGGAAAACCGTAGCGACGAACATAGAATAAAAATAACTGAAGTCAATGCGTCTCCGCATGAAATCACTGGCGCAATGCTCATTTTTGATAAGCTTAGTGATAACATAAAAGGAGTTTTGGATGATTTGGGGATGCAAAATTACCCATCACACACTGAACCTTCGTTGTATGCGGAACACTATAAGCCAGCTCCTCCTATTGATTCCAGCGAAATTGACAACGATTTATGCTTTATAGTCCGTATGATTTTAGGATTAAAGTACAGTGATTTTGAACCTGAGCTGCAAATAAGAAATTGTTTTATAGAACTGTTAAATGGCGGAAATTTTGATGTTGATAAACTTGATTATGTCATGCGTGACACAAAAATGTCGGGAATAAGTAATATTGGAATTGATGTCGAGAGATTAATCAGCGCCGCAAGTATTATTACTCAAACAGAATATCACGGTTCTTCAAGTGGGTTTGAAAATTTGAAGAAGTACAACACTATCTTTATGCAAAAACTTAGAAGCGATGATGAATCTACCAGCAAAACTGTTATAAAGGGCAATATGAATGGTACTCTAACTTTGCAAAAAAATACAACTATCAAACTGAACAAGGGCAGCAAATTTGTTTCACTCAAAGCGGTAAATTCAGTATCTCAATACTTAACAGGCGGTTTGAAACTGATACATACAACAAGTTTCGATTGTTCTACGTCTGTTTACAGAAATGGTATTTTTTTTAGAGCTTCTGATGATACCAATGACGATATATTCATATCTGAAGATGTTAACACTGTTTCGATGTGGTCTATATATAATGCAACAGTTACATTTGACAAAGGTTTTGAATTTAAAATACCAGAAACAAGTTGCCCGTTTAACTTGGAAGTAAATGGTTTTTGTGATTTAGAAATAATTGGCTCATTTATTAATGATACTCCTATCATATTTAAAGATACAAGCGATTTTGATATTCTTGGAGAAGCGGTTGAACTTACGGTTCTTGGCGACAAAATTATTTACAATATGCCGAGTATTAATGCATATAATACATTCTCTGTGGGTTTTAAGAAGCAGGCTATTAATATAATTGCCAACGTTCTTGACGCAAGAGATTATCTTTATAGATGGATATACGCACACCATAAAGTTATGTATTATGCAAACTTTTTAATACCAGTAATAGCAAATGAGGTTTTATCCTCGGAGCTTATTAAAAATTCTTTATCATGGAGATTGGACTATTCATCTATTGATTTCCTTGACGATGGGTATATTATTACAGCGGTTAAATATTATTCTCAACATTCAAAAAATGTTAAGCCAAGATTGAAATCGCTTATTGACGGTTTATTGAACAGAAAATATAAAAAAAGCTTGTTTAAATCTCTTGCTGAATATGATTTGTTATTTGAGTCCTTTTCAATAGAAAAGAAGCGTTTAATTCATAGTTTCTTTATGAAGAACATAGACGAAGAATATAAAGTAATGAGTAATGAATCAAATGCGTCAGAAGCGGGTTTTATTAGTGAGGAAATACTGTGTGAAATTAAATCCTTGGATGAAGCTTTGAGCAGCCTGCAAGATATTGTATGGATTAATGCAAGTTACAAAAAGAAAAAGAATGACCCAAAAACAACTTATCTTATTTTTCCGTCCGGACCAACGACACTAGGGAAAATAGACTTGCTGAACAATCCTCAAGATGCTACAAGCGTAAATACAGCTCATTACTTTTATTTATACTATACCTGTGATAATAATAATCTTATTTTAAATGAAAAGTTGAAATCTGCAATTGTGCATTATTTCGACAAAAAGTACACTTGACAAGTGGTTTAATTGAAGCATTATTGAATACCGTGCCATGCCACATCTTTTTGGAAGGAGTAAGTAGTATGAAGAGATGCTTGATTGTAGTTGATTATCAGAATGATTTTGTGTCAGGTTCGCTCGGATTTTCAGGCGCAGAGTTGCTTGACTCTATGATTGCTGAAAAAATTAAAAAGTACCGAGCTAAAGGAGATGAAATCATATTCACATTTGACACACATGACTTGGATTACCTAAAAACACAAGAAGGTAAGAATTTGGCTGTACCACATTGTATCAATGGAACCGAAGGACATAATCTTTACGGCGAAACTGCAAAATTATTGCAAGATGGGGATAAATGTTTTTACAAGAAAACATTCGGTTCCGATAAATTGTACGAGTATTTGAAAGTTACACCATTTGAACGAATAGAAATCGTAGGGCTTGTTTCGAATATATGTGTTATTGCAAACGCAATTCTTGCAAAGACAGCACAACCAGAAACGCCGATTGTTGTCGATGCGGAATGTACCGCCAGCCACGACTTGAATCTGCATAAGCTAGCACTCGATGTTATGATAGGATTGCAAATAAGAGTGGCAAGAAAAATTGACGACGTTGGGCCGTTTTATCATGGCACAAAAGCAGACTTATTAATTGGAGATATGTTGTTGCCGAGTTTCAAGTCCAACTACGGTAAAGGAGAAAAGGCAAACTACATCTATTTTTCCTCTACGCTTGACGCAGTAATATGGGGAGCGGAACTCGCGGAAGGAGAGGGTAAAGGGAGAATATACATCGTAGAGCCTACTGGTGAATTTGAGGATGACCCTAACTTGACCGATAAAAAGTTTCCCGGCAATATTACGAAGTCGTATCGTTCGAGAGAACCACTCCGTGTCATTGGCGAAGTTTCAGAGTGGATAGCACACACCGCGGAAGAATTGGCCAATATGCGGCAAAACCTCGAAAAGATGAAACAAATAGGTATCGAAGCAATTAACGACTAATCTCATAAAGCGAAAGACGGAATAGTTTCAAAATACATTTTCTACTTTATAAAAAAGAATTTTTACTTTTTGTAAATTAGCTTATGCAGGGATTGACACAAGCATATGCGTATCTTGCAAGACACGAAAAACGCCTCAATTAAGAAATTAAACGAAACAATACCCATACAAGCACAAAAACGCCTAAATTATTCGTTTTTGTGCTTATATTAATCTTTAAATATATTAACTAAATAAAAGCTAAAGGTACAACCGAGTCGGCTGCTCCTCTAGCTTGGTATATTCCTCCGCTAATAAATCCATTAAACAAAGACATCAAAAAACAGACGGCGAAATAAATTTTTTTATTTTCGTTTCATCGGCATTGGGATTAATCGTTAAAATTTGGTTTTTAATCGTCGAATATGCGTCGTCTGGCTCAAGTTTTTTTGCCGATTCGACGAACTGTTCGCCGAAATATTCCTCGACGGTGCAAAAAACTGTCGAATTCCAGCCGTAGCCCTCGCCTTTTTTGGAAAGCTTCTGCTGCTTACCGCACATTGTTATATACATACGCATTTGAAGCTCGACAAGCGAACGCTCGAACAGGGACTTATCCTCTTTCGAAACAGCAAGCTCAAGCCGCAGCTCGTGCATCGCCGCGGCGTTTTTGCTTTGCAAAATTTCGTATATCCTTTTCGTCATAGAAGAAAGGTATCCTTTCAAATACAGTTCCGAAACACTTTGTTTCCGCCTTACCGCAATAAAATACGGCAGCCATGCCCGTGTAATATAACCCGTTTTTTTAAGAAAAAACTTACCGTAGGCATATTCTCCGTTTTCGTCGAAAATGCGGGAACGCCATTCCCACGGGTCGGTATTGGCGATTTCTGTGTGCCATTTTATATTTTTAGCTGCATAATCCATAAAAGTAAAAATACCCTCGCTGTTGTCGCCGCCCATCGAAAAGCCTGCGATGTCAAGGAAACTTTTAAAATCGTTGTATGAAGAAATAGTGAGGTTCATAATATTATTTCGACCGCCTTTTTCGGAACTTAAACGTCGCTTTTTACGAACGTATGTTTTAATAATAATACATTTGTATTGTTTTGTCAAATAAAAATTTTACGAAGTTAATTCCGACTAAAGTACTTGACATTAAAAAAAAACAGATGTATTATTAATATGAAAATAAGGGGTGCGGCGTTATGAATATTACAACCAGGGGTAAATACGGATTAAAAATAATAACGGATTTAGCTATGGCTTACGGCGTAGGGCGGGTTAATTTAAAGAGTATTGCCAAACGGCAGGGGTTGTCTGAGCATTATATTGAGCAGCTTATCGCTCCGCTTAAAAAGGCAGGATTCGTCATAAGCATACGCGGCGTACACGGCGGATATTCGCTGGCAAGACCGCCTGACGGAATAACAGTTGGCGCGGTTTTAAGAACGCTGGAGGGTTCACTTGCGCCGGTCGATTGCCTGAGGGAAAACGATGCTACTTGCGGAAGTGCGGATTGCGGTTCATGTATAACAAAAAGCGTATGGAATAAAATATATGAAAGCTTGAATGATGTTGTGGATTCCATAACAATCGAGGATTTAGTTAAGAGTGCGGCGGGTGAAGCTTCGTTTCCCGGCGATATTTAATAAAGCGGAGGTTTTTATGTTAGAACCTATTACGGATAAAATTTATGCAGATAACGCGGCAACGACAAGGGTTAGGGAAGAAGTCCTTGATGAAATGAAAGATTTTTTATGCGAAAACTACGGAAATCCGTCGAGTATATACGAAATTGCCAGAAAATCGAAAAAAGCCGTCGAATCCGCAAGGGTTAAGGTCGCAAATGCGATAGGCGCAGAGGCGAATGAAATTTATTTTACAGGTTCGGGAACGGAGTCCGATAATTGGGCAATTAAGGGAATTGCTGAGGCTTATGCCAACAAAGGCAGGCATATCATCACAAGCGCAATCGAGCATCATGCAGTTTTGCACACGTGTCAATATCTTGAAAAAAAGGGGTATGAAGTGACCTATCTGCCTGTAGATGAATTTGGCTCGATAAATATTAACGATTTAAGGAAAGCGATTAAATCCGAAACAATATTAATTACAATAATGTTCGCCAACAACGAAATAGGTACGATTCAGCCGATTGAGCAAATCGGTAAAATTGCTCGCGAAAACGGCGTTATTTTTCATACGGATGCGGTTCAGGCTGTCGGGCATACCCCTGTTGACGTTAAAGTAATGAATATCGACTTGCTTTCGATGTCAGGACACAAGCTTTATGCGCCGAAAGGTACAGGCGTATTATATATCAAAAAAGGTGTTAAGATTTTCCCGCTTCTCCACGGAGGCGCGCAGGAACGCAACAAACGCGGCGGAACGGAAAACGTCTCCGGGATTGTGGCTATGGGTAAAGCAGTCGAACTTGCCGTTTCGGAAATGCCGCATGAAATCGAACGGCTGTCCTTAATGCGCAACAGGCTTATTGATGAAATATTACGAATTGTACCCAATTCGCGGCTGAACGGACACCCGGAAAACAGACTTTCGGGTAATATCAATATATCGTTTGAGTTTATTGAGGGCGAATCCATACTGCTTCTTTTGGATATGAAGGGGATATATGCGTCGAGTGGGTCGGCGTGTACGTCCGGATCGCTCGACCCTTCACACGTGCTGCTTGCAATCGGTTTGCCGCACGAAAAAGCACACGGTTCGCTCAGAATAACGCTCGGACGCTATAATACGGACGGAGAAATCGACAGGATTATCGAAGAATTGCCAAAAGTAATCAGCAGGCTGCGGGAAATGTCGCCGCTTGGGAATGTATAAAGTTGCAATTACTAATGACAAAAAGACAGACAATATAAGGAGAATAACGTATGTATAGCGAAAAGGTAATGGAACATTTCACAAACCCGCGTAATGTCGGACAGATAGAGGACGCAAGCGGGGTCGGGGAGGTCGGCAACGCTAAATGTGGCGATATTATGAAGGTTTATTTAAAGATTGAGGACGGCATTATAACCGACGCAAAATTTAAGACCTTCGGTTGCGGTGCCGCTGTGGCGACCAGTAGTATTGCGACTGAGCTTGTCATCGGAAAAAGCGTTAACGATGCAATGAAGATAACCAATAAAGCGGTTATGGAGGCATTGGACGGTTTACCACCCGAAAAAGTGCATTGTTCCTGCCTTGCGGAAGAAGCATTGCAATCCGCACTTTGGGATTATGCTCAAAAAAACGGAATTGTAATTGAAGGGCTTGAAGCGCCAAGCCACAAGGAAACACATTAGGAATTAAGGAGGAACACAATGAAAAATGTTCAGAAACAAATTGTTGCGGGACTTATTATAGTCGTGGTGTTGATTTTGGGGATAGCGTCTTTTGCGCTTGTCCCAGTCGGACATACCGGAATAATGCTGACAATGGGACGGGTTCAAGATAAGCCGATAGACGAGGGTATCCATTTTAAGCTACCATTTGTCCAACAAATTGTAGCAATGGATAACAGAACGCAGAAGCTTGAGGTTGATACGCAGGCGTTCAGCAAGGATATTCAAACTGTTTCAGCCAAGCTTGCGGTTAACTACCAAATAAATAAGAGCATGACGTTCAGCATATACAAAAATATCGGCGCGCGGTACGAGGATATTATTATTATTCCGGCAGTTCACGAAGCGTTGAAAAGCGTTTCGGCATATTACACTGCGGAGGAATTAATAAGCCAGCGCCAGAAGGTGTCGGACGAAATAATGAATACGCTCAATGACGAAATGCAAAAAAGCGGTATTATTGTATCCGCCTTCAATATAATTGACTTTGATTTTTCGGACGAATACATCAAGGCTGTCGAGGATAAGCAGGTTGCTGAACAACGTAAAAAGCAAGCAGATATCGAAAATGCGACAGCCGTTGAAAAAGCTATTTCAGAAGCTGAACGAATAAAAATTGAAGCACAGGGTATCGCCGACGCATTGAAAATCAACGCCGAGGGTATAGCGGAGAGTTATCGCTTGCAAAACGTTGAGCTTAGCGAATTGAACATACAAATGGAATGGATTAATAAATGGAACGGCGAACTGCCGCTTGTTCAAAGCGGTGATAACGGAATGATTCTTGATATCGGGCAGTTTGTTGAACAAGGTCAAAATTATTAATATTAATTTAATAAAGCACTCCAAAAGTTAGTTACTTAATGAAAACAGACTAACTATTGAAGTGCTTTTTAATTTGGTATTGCACAGGTTGTTTATTTTTTAATAGCTTGTAAACGAATTATAACAACCACGGCAACAACCGCTAAGGCAATAACGCCGATTACCGCTGCAAAAATCCAATTATTATCGTTTTTTTCAACATTGTCAGTCCCGCTGTCAATATCGTTTATATTATCGGAGGTATCATCAATCAATCCGTCAACATTACCGCTGTTATTTTCATCGGTTACGCCTGGAGTGCTTTCAACAGAAGCCACTTCCATATTCGATTCATCTCTTTCGGGGAAGCAGCCCATTCCAAAGAGGTCGCTTGAAGCGGTCAGCTTCATAAACGTAATGTCGGGAAGGCTTCCGTCCTCCTTGCGGGGCAGGGTCATCTGAGAGGCGTCAAGGCTTTGGAAATCGTCGGCTGAAGTGGTTATTCCGTCTACGCTCCATGAATTGTTTATAACGTTTTCGGGCGGCAGGTTTGTATTTATTATCGCTTTGCCTTCAAATGCGATATTGTTGTGTAAAACTTCTCTTGTACCCGGAATATCAACAATCATTTCCTGATAAGTGCGTCCTTCGCCCGGCCCTACACGTTCGAGCATATTAAAATTAGCCCGTTTGTTGTTATAAGCGGTATTATTAGTCCAGTTAGCCGCTTGCCCCATTTGATGGTTGGAATAAAAGCCGCTTTCGTTGTTGTTGGCGGAAAGGCAGTATGATACGGTATGTACAGGCATGGGGTCGGGTATCGCTGCACCGTCTTTAAATGTTCCGCCGCCAATTTTAAAGCCGTTCGAATCCCCGCCGGCTCGCATATTATAAGCCCAACAATTATAAAAGGTTACAGCTCCGTATGACGAAATACAGTCATAGCCGTCGTCGCTGTTGTTCCATGCGCGGCAATATTCGACCGTCACTTCGTATGCATGAAAACCGAAGCCGTCGGTGTTGCCTTTGGAATCGGCGGTAGGGCCGATGTTGTTATAAGCGTCGCAGTTTATTAATGAGCCTGTGCCGTTTCCCGTATAATAAAAACCGTTCGCTTCGTTGTCGTAACAATTAACGCGGTCAAAATGCGCATCGCCTTGTATTCTGAAACATTCGGACTGCTTTTGCGTGCCAACTTTTACGCCTGTTACGTCAAAGCCGATAAACGTAATATTCTTTACGTTTGACGGAACATAAAACGCGGCTACGCGCTTGTCCGTCGGAACACTTGAAAAATCAAAAACAGGGCGTTCGTTTTCATACGCAGAATAAGTTATTCCGCTTTTTGAGAATCTGTGGACATAATTATAATTGCTGTCGGTTGATGCTATAGCAAATTCGGTATAGACCCCTCCGCGGATATATACTATGTCGCCAGATGCCGCCGCTGTTTGCGCTTTCATTATACTTTTAAACGGCGCTTCGATTGTTCCGGGGTTTTCGTCACTGCCGTCGGCGGCAACGAAATATGTTTTTTGCTCGGTTTCGTTTGCGTTAGCCGCTATATAATATACAGCGGTTTGCGTTAAAAGCAATAAAGTCATTATTAAACACACGCCCGACTTCATATAAGCCGAAATTTTCATATTAATTACTTCCTTTCTGAATTTAATCAAATATAAATATTAAAAGTAGAACCTTTGCTTGCTCGACGTTTAAGCCCCCCTTCGCTGATTACCCGGCGAATTTATTATAACATAAACTGTTGGGTATTTATATCGATTTTGTATAGTTATTAAATATTTGACAATTAAATGCTAGTGTTGTATGCTATATATTAATGAAATTTACTGACAACAATGTTGAATTTAACGGCAGTTATAAAATTTTAAGGAAAATCTATCTCATATGGAAGCTCGGTAAAGAAGATACGCAAGAAATTTGCGGCAGTTTAACCACGCTGTTGATATTGCGAAGCAGATTAAAAACGAGGTTAAAACTAAATTCAAAACCAAGATTAAGGCAAAGTAATTATTAAAATATTGACATGGAGGAAGAATTTAATGAAAAAACCGTTAATTATGTTTTCATCATTCGCTTTGTTGGTTTTAGCGCTTGCTGGATGTAAAGGCAATGAAAGCGAATCGGATAAAAACAATGACCCGACGCCGACGCCCAGCGTGTCGGCTACGGCAACTCCCGAACCGACGCCCGAACCTGTAGTTGAAGAGGAAGGTTTTAAAGAAGTTTTGATGGACCTCGGAGGCAGAAAAATAACCTTGATGTCGGTTTATTCAAGCAGGTATACATATGCTGCGGATAAGGATAAAACGATTAACGACACGTTATGGGTTATCGAACAGTTAAAAGAAATAGGCAGGGACTATAATTGCGAAATAGTAGTTGAACAAGCGCCGTCAAATAACCAAATTGTTCCGAATTTCACAGCAATGAAAGCGGCAGGCGACATACCTTTTGATATTTTTGAGGGTGGAGTTTCGGATTTGTCGTATGAAAATATTTATTCAAACAATATCATTTTGCCCGTAAGTGACCCTAAGGTAGTTGACATAATCAAACCCAACGAGTACCCGTGGTCGGTTGAGTCGAAGCTGAGCGAAATGTTCGGAATACAATACGGCGTTACCTTCTGTATGATAAACAACAGCGATATCATCAGAGCGGTTATGTTGTTTAACAAAGGATTAATTGACAAATATTCGCTCGAAAACCCGTATGATTTAGTAAAGAGCAGACAATGGACATGGGAAAAGCTTGAAGAAATGAGTGCAAAAATTGCGGCTCAGTCGGACGGAGATGTTGTTCCCATCGACCGTCCCGGCGAATCGGTGCTTGTCCCCGCAATGGTTTTTTCTAACAACGGAGTCGTAACGGAAAATTCGCCCGAGGGTTACAAATTTGTGGCTAATACTAACGACAGAACGTTGGCGGCGTTAAACTTTACCGTTGACTTAATTAACAAGGGTTATCTTGTTAGTCCGTCGGGTGCAAAAACATTCGGCAACGGACACGCAGTTTTCAGCGTTGCGATTTACAGTGAGCTTAGAAAATTAACAAACCAAGTTATCGTAAACGAAATTGAGTGCGGCTTACTGCCGATGCCGCTCGGCCCCGATGCGATTGCTTCGGGAATGGAATACCATTCCGTAACATATACAAGCGCAATGTATAATATTGTTAATAATAAAGAAAAACCGGAAGAAATAGCCGCTATCCTAGTCGCTATGGCGAACCGTTTGAAGAAAGAAGATATAATTAAGACGGAATTGGATTTCAATTTGCAAGACACAGAATCGGCAGAAATGCTTGAATTAATGATGAATAACGTAATAATAGACGTTTCCCGCGCAGTCGGTACAGCGAGATCCAGCATACGAAACGCAAATAACGCTATTTTAGACGGTTCAAAAACGACGAAGCAAGCTTTTGACGAGATTGCTGACGAAATTAAATTGAAATACGAGTCCATACTTATTGTGGAATAGAGATGTCAATTATTAAAATAATCCCCGCTTTGTTGCTTAAAGCGGGGATTATTACAATTTTAAAAGGAGGATTATATAAATGGAAAAGCATTTACATAAACCGATAAACCTGCAAGGTGTTTGGCGTTTTAAGCTTGACGGCGGAAATGTGGGTTTAGACGAAAAATGGTATAACAATACTTTGGAAAATACGATAACGCTACCCGGAATTTTACAGTCGCAAGGTTATGGAAATAAGATTTCTGCTGATACGCCGTTTATTGAGGGTTTGCATGACCGCTTGTGGTTTTTGCGGGACTCTTACAAAGAATATGCGGATATGGACGACGCAAAAATTCCGTTTTTGTCACAACCTGTTCGTCATTATACCGGAGCGGCTTGGTATCAAACGGATATTGACATTCCGCAGGATTTGGACAATAAACGCATAACACTTCGTCTTGAACGGACAAGGTGGAAATCGTCCGTTTGGCTGGACGATACTTTTTTTGGAGATTACGACAGCCTGTGTGCCGCGCATAACTATGACTTCGGAAGAATAACGCCCGGCCGCCATGTGTTAACCGTCAGGGTTGACAACAGCATGATTTTCCCGTACCGCCCCGATGCACACGCCGTTTCAGATTCCGTCGGGAACACTTGGAACGGAATAACGGGGAGAATTGAGCTTGTTCCGACGGCTTTAATATGGCTTGACGACGTTTCCGTTTATCCCGATTATAGAACAAAAAGCGTAACCGTCAGGATTAAAGTAAAAAATATTGGAGGACAGACCAAACGCTGCTCCGTTGGTATTAATGAAGCTCAAAACATACTTGCCGCCGATATCAGCGACGACGGAGCCGCTTTGGAATACACATTACAACTCGGCGAAAATGCTTCGTTATGGGACGAATTTGACCCCGTTTTGCACCGATTAGATATTTCATTGTCGGACTCGGTAAGCGGTGAACTGTTTGATTTTAAAACAATAAAATTCGGTCTGAGAAACATTGAAGCGAAGGGCAG
>JALQSN010000561.1:0-33224 GCA_023690525.1 Holotrichia oblita | reverse complement strand
AATTTGAACGAATTAAATCAGAATTATTGTGTTCTTGATAATTACGTTATAGCGATAGAACATGTTGGAAGCACTTCTGTTGAGGGATTGGCGGCAAAACCAATTATTGATATTGATGTTATTATTAAAGACTATAACTCTTTTGAAATGGTAAAAGAGAAGCTTTCTCAAATAGGATACAGACATGAAGGTGATTTGGGGATAAAGGACAGACAGGCGTTTAAGTACGATGAAAAACCCCATTTGATAAAACACCATTTGTATATATGCCCCAAATACTCCGAAGAATTAAAAAGACATATAGCGTTTCGAGATTATTTACGATCTCACCAGGAGGACAGAGATTGGTATGGAGAGGTAAAAATGCTTGCGGCAAAGCGTTATCCCGAGGACATTGACAGCTATATGATAGCAAAAAGCCCATGTGCGGTAGAGATTATCCGTAAATGCATGTTATAAGCACAATCTCGTAAACGGTGTTAATTCCTATTTATTCGTAAGCAAGGTGGTAGTTATTTCGCCATCTTTTTTTTCTTTTTTGTAAACTTATAATAGGCAGTATAACCTGCATGCGTTATACTGCCTATTATTCCCAGACTGCCCCTTTGCTATTGTGACATTGGAGTGCAGGACAATATTTGTTTAAATTACTAAACAATAACGAAACATATCCACGCATTAGCAATTCTTCTGTTATTGGAGCAATTAAGCAAATGTGAATAAATGTCGTTGCCGGAAATTTTCTTAAAGAGGAAATATTAAGTATACGAGGAGGTATGACTATGAACATAATGAATAAAGGATTGAGATGTTATATAGAGGCAATTCATGATATACAAAGCAATTCAATTAGTAAGGAAAATGAAAGATTTATTCCAAATCCTAATCTAAAAGATAAGGTATCTAAAGAAGGAAATTTTCATAGCTTCTATGGAGATACTATTTTATTTGATTTAGACCCGGATGTTAAAGCATACTGTGAAGATCTTAGAAATGAATTATATAAAGATAACAGAATGTATTATGCAGACTCATTAGATACATCAACATTTCATATGACATTACATGATTTAAGTAATTCAATCAAATTAGAACTAATATCAGATAAGTTGTTTTACAATGAGTTACAAGTATTTAGCAAGAGAGAAAAGATTAAAAATATGAATATTACATCAATCAAGATGGAAACAACATGTTTATTCTCCATGGTAAACAGTTCAATTGCCATAGGACTGATTCCTGTTGATGAAGATAATTTCAATAAATTAAAATGTTTATATGATGTATTTGATGAAATTGTTCCGTTTGAATATGGACTCCTACCGCATATAACCTTGGCGTATTTTTCACAAGGTGAAATTTCAAGCGAAGGTAAATTGAAATTAATTAATCGGTTACAAGAATTAAGTTGTAATAAAAAGAGTGTAGTGCTAAATTTGAATCAGCTTTTTTATACTAAATTTATAGATATGAATCAACTTTTTAATATTTTTAAGGTCATCGGATAATTCGATTGAGAGTTATACTGAACAACTGCTGTTGATTATCAAGAGGCACTTACTACTTTAAGAAAATTTCCGGCAACGACATTACCTATATACTTGGGTTAATGATTTCTTATGGAAGAAAATAAGCAAAACATTCCTCATGGCTCAAAGCAGCTCTACACCTTGATTATGCAGATTATCTAAGTTGCAATATTGGTGTTGAAATGTTAAGTGGTGTGGGGTTATGCTTTAATAGTAACATAATAAATTTTTATAATATAAGGGGATATTGTATGGATGTAAGGTATGTAAATCAAATATCTGTTGAGGATTATAATCACCTTAGAAAATCCGTAGGATGGGCGGAACTTGAAAACAAGCAAGCATTGACAGGTATAAATAATTCGACTTTTTTAATATCCGCTCTTGTTGATGAAAAAACGGTCGGTGTATCAAGAGTGGTTAGTGATGGTGGGTATATTGTAATCATTGTTGACGTAATTGTATTACCTGAATATCAAGGGAACAGTATTGGAAAGACCATGATGCAAAAAGTCATGGAGTTTATAAACAGCAATATTGAAGAAGGACAATTTGTATTTGTAAATTTAATGGCAGCCAAAGACAGAGAATCATTTTATACTCAATTTGGATTTGAAGTCAGACCTAATGAGCGTGTCGGTGCAGGTATGACCCAATACATTTATTATAATCGTACCGAATAAGCACTTGCTTCTTAATGGCTTTTTCTGGCTATTTCGTGGTTATTAGTATTATCGACAGTGAGGCAATGCCTAAAAATCGTTAACTGTGGCGATTTTAATATCAGGTAAATTAACAGTGTATTTATATTAGCGGAGGGAAAGTTATGCCAGCATTATTAGGGTTAATAAGTCTTTTACTTGGTTTGATTGCGTGGGTACTCCCCATTCTGATTTTTATAAAGCATAAAACCATTGAAAGAAACAAGGGACTAATCTATTCCGTAATGAGTGTCAGCTTGTGTGCTATTTCACTGTTTTCTCATATATTACACGCAAACTATGAGATCAATAGAGGTGATTGGTCGGCACTTGGCGATTGGGCTGATGCAATTCACTTGCCGTTATTTCTTCTTATCGTCACACTTGTAATGAATGTGATTGCGTTAGTAGTTTTGAACAGAAAAATAAGCGATAAAAATAAGCATTATTAAATTCACAACGTAAGGTGGCTCTATTTCTGGGTTGTCAGAATTTTCTACGTTGTGAGAACACTGTTCTTGGTGTTATTATGTAAGTAATAGTTAATTTGATAAAAGGATTAAGGACTAAAACAAAAAACACATTGTTTTTGACCAAATGTTAAAGTCCAAGGAAGATATTCCGATAACCAAAGAATATGTTCCAAGCGGTGCCAAAACGGTGCCACGAAATCAAGTAAATAGAAATACAGAGTATAATCACGGTGATTTTTAGCGGGATTTGACAACCTATACTATAGAAAAAACGTCAAAAAACGCTATTCAAATAACGTGAAGGTGGAAGAACCGTTGGTTCAGGTCGTGTTGCTACGATTGTTGAGTAATTATTGATTTAGAACCAAATAAAGTATAAAATATTCCGCAATCCTTTAGAAATAGAGGGTTGCGGATTTTTTATGAATAAAATGGAATAGCGAATAAAAGAATAGAATCGAAAAAAAGATAAGCTAGAAATCTGTCTCTGGTTCTATTATGGTACTAATAATATTTGCTTTCGCAATTTGCTTCATGAAAATGGCTGCAGAATATACAAAAAATAATTGTTTTCAAAGCAAGTGAAAAGTGATATAATCAATTCGTTACCGCCCCGATACTGGTAACAGGAAGGGGGCTTAGTGGTGGAGTTATTCGTTTCATTTTTGGTTGCTGTCATGGCAGGTGTTGTTTGCCACCTCATCTGCAAATGGCTAGACGACAATCATAAGCGGTAATTAGCCTAGTTTATCTCAACTATAAAGAGCAAAAAGAAACCACAGAGAGTTGCCCCTCTCTGGGGTTTCGCTTTGGCTTAGTATAGAGCCATTCGTTTCTTTTTGCCTAAACATATTATAACATATGCAATCAGCATTTTCAAGTATTCCATTTTTTTTCTTTTTTATTCGATCTACTGATTTATTTCGATTTATTTCATATACAGATACTCATCAATCGGAACATTAAACATTTTTAGTGTATCTTCCAACCACATCTTATATTCATCCTCATCCATTAATCCGGAAGCTAATTGCTGATTAACTTTATTCCAATCCGGGATAAAAGTAGCCAACTGGGCATTTGTAATATCCAGATTCAAATGAGCGGTAAGTTGGTTGTTTTCCTGTGAATAGGTAGTAGTTCCTTTTATACTCAATCCACGACGATCTAAATCTATGATAATTGAAAGAAGTTCGGCAAATGATTTTACACTTGTAATAGATGAAGAACTTACTTTAAATCCCAATAACTGTTCTATTGAAATTCCTATATGATCACAAAATTGCGTGAGTACTTCGATTGGTGGTTCACTGTAACTATTTTCATAATTTGAGTAAGTTGAGTTTGTGAGATTAAGCTGTGCTACCATTTTACGCTGACTGATTCCAGCACTTGTACGTGCAGCTTTTAATTTATCACCGACTTTTAAATATTCACTGATTCGCATGATTAGCACCTCCTGTATAAAATTTAACACATAAGAGTACAAAAATCAATGTAGAGGATACAAGATATTTAATATTATCTATTGACATACAAGTATATATGTATCATATTAGAGATACAAGAAAGCTTGTAACAAATACAAGAAATATAATTACGAGGAGGAATGTATATGACTAATTACATGATGACCGCAGTTGACGTAGCAAATGAATTAGGTGTTTCTAAAGGACACGCTTATAAAATGATACGCCAGCTAAATGAAGAATTAGAGAAATCTGGTTTTATAGTAGTAGCAGGTAAGGTGCCTAGAGCCTTTTGGGAAAAGAAATTCTATGGTTACCAGAATGCTACAAAAACAGCATAGAAAGGAGATGATAAGATGCCAGCGTATAAAGATGAAAAAAGAAATACCTGGTACTGCCTGTTTTATTATGAGGACTGGCAAGGAAGCAAAAAGAAAAAACAGAAAAGAGGGTTTAAAACCAAGAGAGAAGCAGTGGAATGGGAAAATAATTTTAAATTATCTGCAAACGCCAATATGGATATGACGATGAGTACATTCGTTGATATTTATTTTCGAGATAAAGCAGGAGAATTGAAGGAGCGATCTATTAAGAATAAAAAGTACATGATGGATGCTCATATTCTTCCACATTTTGAAAATAAAAAGATGAATGAAATTACTCCATCAGACATTATTCAGTGGCAAAACATTATAAGGGATAAGGGGTATGCGCCAACTTATCTTAGGATGATTCAAAATCAAATAACAGCATTCTTTACCCATGCCAGCAGCATTTATAACTTGGCAAATAATCCTTGTAAAAAGGTTAAAAAGATGGGGAAATCAGATGCAGATAAGCTTGATTTCTGGACAAAAGATGAATATGACAAATTCATTAGTACCATTGAAGAAGGAAGCCGTTATTATGTACTCTTTGAGATTCTATTCTGGACTGGATGTAGGGAAGGTGAGTTGCTAGCTTTGTCAAAGTCAGATATCGATTTTGATAATAACAAATTAAGTATCACCAAGACTTATTATCGAACAGACAAAAGAGATATAATCACAACTCCTAAAACCGAGCAATCGGTCAGAGTAATTGACATTCCAGAATTTCTAAAGCAGGAAATAAAGGAATATGCAAATAAACTTTATGAACTGCCAGATAATGAAAGGCTGTTTCCGATTGTAGCAGAAGCTGTCCAGCATAAATTAAAACGTCAGGTTGAGGTTGCCGGGGTAAAAAAATTCGTGTGCATGATCTCCGGCATAGTCATGTCGCATATTTAATAAATCAAGGAGTACAGTCTTTGATTATTAAAGAGAGATTGGGACATCGAGATATAAAAATCACGTTGAATACTTACGGACATTTGTATCCAAGCCAGCAGAAGCAAGTGGCAGAAATGCTGAATCAACAGAAGCAAGAAAAAAGTCCCGACAGCAGCAACTGTTAGGACTTGGAATAACTGATAAAACCTTTGTTATCTATGTATTGATAACATAAGTATAACAAAGGTTCTTTCAGTTATCAATTAGTAATTTATAAATTGGAGGATTTTATGGAAGAACAGAAAACAGAACTGAAAATAATCAAAATGTCAGAGGTGCAATCGCAGGAGATAGAGTGGTTATGGTATCCATTCATTCCTTATGGAAAACTAATAATTATTCAAGGCGATCCGGGAGATGGAAAGACAACAATGGTACTGAATATTGCAGCTAAATTATCAAAAGGCGAGGGCATTGATGATGCAATGAGAGTATCAGAGCCAATGAATATTATCTACCAGACAGCCGAGGATGGATTAGCAGATACGGTAAAGCCAAGGCTGGAACTGGCAGGGGCAGATTGTGAAAGAATATCAGTTATTGATGAAAGTGAGAAATCACTATCTATGATGGATGAAAGGCTGGAAGAGGCAATTATTAAAACCAATGCAAAACTGTTGATTTTAGACCCGATACAAGCCTATCTAGGTGGTGGAATGGATATGAACAGGGCAAATGAAGCAAGAGATATGACGAAACGATGGGGTGCATTGGCAGAAAAATAAAAATGTGCAGTTATTCTTATTGGTCATATGAACAAAGCAGCCGGAAATAAAGTAGCATACCGAGGCATGGGTTCCATAGATTTTTTCGCAGTAGCAAGGAGTGTGTTATTGGTCGGAAGAATAGAAGGTGAACCCAATACCAGAGCAGTTGTTCAGATAAAAAACAATCTGGCTGCTTTTGGACATCCAAAAGGATTTACATTAGTAGAAGATGGATTTCATTGGTTAGGCGACTATGAGATTACAGCAGACGAAGTGTTGGGTGGTATTGCACCAAAAGCTAATAAGCTGGAACAGGTAAAGCAAATGTTAAGAGAATTAGCAGAAACCTCAAATGCAGTACCAAGTAATGTAATCTTCGAAATGGCGGAAAAACTTGGAATTTCAAAGCGGACACTGGAAAATGCAAAAAAAGAACTGGGTATCAGAGCAAAGAAGATTAACAATTCGTGGTACTGGGAGTTGGATATGATTAAGCCGGAATAGTGGGAAGAACGCAACAATGCAGACTATATATAATTTGCAGACTTGTGTTTTGCAAGGTTGCAAAACATATAAGCATTGTATTGTTGCGGTCTTGTCAAAAAAGGAGAAATTAATGAAAAATGTATAGATACCCGAAGAACTCTTTTTGGCCTTAGTCAAATATCACTTAATCAATATGAAGGAAACCTTGGCAGAGATAAAAAAGGGATTGATGGATAAGATGGATACACAGTTTTATATGAAAGGTACAGCTTCAGAACTGCTGTTGCGGTTGCCACAGTTAGAGATTGCGCCAAATATCATAACCAGAAAGCTGAATATCAGTGTGGGAAGTCTGCTTAGGGAGTATGGCATCCGCTATGAAAGTTTCAGAGGACATGAAGGAAGAATGATAACGTTGACCTTACAGCCGAAGCCAGAGGAATAGGAGCAGAATATGACAAAACAGGAAGTGTATACAAAGATTTTTAAGGCATTGTCAGACGAAGAATTACTAAACGAAGCTGACACATATGACATTACTAATTTGCAGATAGATGTGGAGCGTATTATCAGCAGAGTGTTGGAAGATTATACGCTGGTCTATACGACAGGAATTGTCGGCAAGTAACGAAGAAACACGGCACAAAAATCATAAGTGCGTGACGATTGGTGACGGTATTTTCTATATGGGTAAATAACCGTCACAATCGACGCAACCGTCACGCAGATGATTAGAAAGGGATAGAAAATGAAGAATATACAGATACCAGAGGAACTATTTATTGCATTGATAAAATATCATTTATTGGATATGGAGGACGTTCAGCAGGAGATAAAAAAAGGATTGATGGATAAGATGGATTCCATCACCATGCGGATGCTTTATTCCAAATACAAGACCGCACCAACAGAGGAAGAAAAGGAAAAAGCGAGAAAAGAATATCTGGATAAGCGTGGAGTGCCGGACGGCTTCCGGTGGTGATTTTTCGATAAATAATACTCACAGGTGCGTGGCACGCTCCTGTTATAAAGTGGATAACAAGAATTGCGGATGGTGAAGCTGGAAGTGTATCGGCAGAAAGGAAAAGTATGATAAGACAACCTGAACGTGGAAAAAGAAATGTGAACGAGTATTTTTACGAGTTTGAGGGAAAACAGATTGTAAAAGTGAATGAAGTGCTTGCTGGTGTCGAATTGAAAAAAGAGGAAGAACAGACACTGATCTGGCTCGCCGGCTGGGAGGAAAGCACCGTCAATCATCTGTTGTCCGTAATCGAAAAAGCAGCCCGGGTACGGGCAGAAAAAAGGGCGGATACGCCCAGGATGGAAAAGCAAAGGTAAGTTCCGGAAGTAGTTTCACCAAGCCCTCGGCGTTTGAGAGCGAAATACACCCATCGCACAAATCTTCGATTTGTACTCTGTGTATTTCGCCCTTACAGGGAGCTTGTGCGCCTCTGGGCGATAAGTTCGTAAACAGGTGCCGAAGCACCTACTCACATATGGCGGCGATGCAATGAAAAACAAAAAGGAGGGATTGCCTATCGGAAGAAGTTTATTTATTCAGATGTCTAAACTGACAAATTTAAAGGGCAGAATAAATTATATTTCCAGTCATGCAAGACAGGAAAATTTGTATCCAGTATATGAAACCACAGACCGGACATTTTGGAAGAAACTGGCAAAATGTAATCGGGAGGAATTTTCAAAAAGTGGAACAGAGGGGAAGTGCATTGAAGCAAGGGAATTGATTATTGCAATGCCAGAAAGTTTTACGGAGTATGAGCCGAAAGCCTTGTTAAAATTGTTTACGGAACATTTTAAGCAAATCTACGGAGTAGAATGCATTGCGGCACTGCACCATAATAAGCGAAAAACCAATTATCATATCCATCTTATTTTTTCGGAGCGGAAGTGGTTGGAAGAACCGATGGAAAAGATTGCTACCAGAAATATGTTTTATGATGAAAACGGAAAGCACGTCCGTACAAGAAAAGAGATTTTGGACGAAGCATGGCAGGTCAGGAAAGGCTGCAAGATTATTTCGAAAGGAGAAGCGTACGAGCGTAAACTATTTACGACAAAAGATAGCAAATTCAAAAGTGAGAATTTTTTGGAAGGGGTGAAACAATCCTATACAAATCTGATCAATATCTATGTCAGAGACGATAAGGAGCGATTACAGGTCTTCGACCGAAACGGTGAGTATCTGCCGATGAAGAAGATTGGTAAAAACAATCCTAAAGCCGAACAAATGAAAACAGATAATGAAATACGTAAAAACTGGAATCAGACTGTAGATAGAGCATTAGTCATCGGAGTACCGGAAAGACAGATTATGCAGGTCAAAGATAGCGAGATTTCCGGTAAGGCAAGGGAATCAATAAAGCAGTTAAGCATACTGAAACAGGAAGTTGATAATACAAAAGGTGTTTTCAAAGGAAAGCAACGAAAAGAGTTGCAAGAGCAAACCAATCAGCTGGAAATTCAAATTGAAAATATGAAGTACTATTTATCCAATATCGTGAAGGGGTATGGCTACAGAACGGTAAGTGAGTTCTTGACGGAATATTCTACGGCGAAAGCAGAACATGCCGATTATGAAAAGGCGGTTGCCGATTGGGAAAAGAAGTACGGTATAAAAGCAGAATCAGACGGTCTTAAAGCAAGACTGGAGAAGCATAAACAGCAGATTGTGGAACATGGAAACAGAAGACAACGTACTTACTACTATTCGGAGGATAAAAGTGCAAGATAGGAGAAAATTATGCTACGTTAGATAAAAATGGATTGTATTATCCGAATTTAAAGCTACCGGAGAGAACGGATTATGAGATTGGAAGGTATGGCAGAATGCGGTGTGAGTATTTGAAATCACACCGTAAGACAGTATATATGAAGTTATTGCTAAATGGGAAAATGAACGAATATCTGCATGAGATTGACGAGGAATGTCATGAGAGAATGGAATTACTGATTGAGCAAATGAAAGAAAGGGAGGGTATAACAGAACGGTTAAAAGCGGATAATCAGATGAAGTGGGTTGGCATGATGAATAATATAAGAAATTCAGCAGAGGAAATCATATTTCATGAGATTATATTTCGGTAAGATACTGGGAAAGGGAAAGAATTTCACAAGGAAAATGTGCTTTGAATTATTTCTTGCAGAATAAGCACTAATTCATTATAATAATGATAGATGTTAAGGGGCATCTTTAATGAACAGGATAATAATGTAAACAGTATGGAAGAAATATTATTGTGATGCCAAAACCGTTCTCCGGTACTGATATAGGAGTTTTTTTGATATTTGTATCATAAAATCACCTAGGAATCGTTAACTACGATGGGTTTAATCGGGAGCGATGGGTTAGCGAATTTATATTAGGAGATTGAATTGATGACAAGAGAAAAAGCCGAAAAGCTATACAAGATTGTTAACACGTTTATTTTGACTTGCTTGGGAACAGACGGCTACCCACTTACTAAAGCGGTTCTTCCCGGTAAATATAGAGAATCATTAAAGGAGCTTTATTTTTGCACAAACACCTCCTCGAAGTTTGTAGCAGAAATAAAAAACACCGCAAAAGCAAGTGTTTATTTTTATACCCGAAAGTTGATTTGGAAAGGTTGTCTGCTGAAAGGCAACATGGAAATCGTAACTGACATGAAAATTAAAGAAAAATACTGGCAGGATAAATTCAAAAACGCATATCCGCAAAAATCTTTCACTGACCCTGATTTTTGTGTACTTAGATTTGTTCCTATTGCGGGTAGATTTTATTCGTGGTACAAGCCTGAAGATTTTGAAATTTGAGGCTGTCCAATATAAGCATAACGGGCAGAGTGCCTAAATAACCGCATAGCGAAACGAATTCATATTTTCGGAGGTGAGTACCATTAATTCAAACAACTTTATCGAATGTTATAATAATACCTCGTTAATCTTAACAGAAGGCTCAGTTGGATTAAGAATGACCAATGAATTTGCTATCGCACATGATAACCAAATAATGCACGCAAGCCATATATATAATTCAAAAGGTCGACAAGCATTACAGCAAATTTACGGACAATATTTAAAGGTAGCGGAAGATTTTAATTTGCCTATTATTCTTATGACAAATACAAGACGCGCTAACAAGGAAAGGGTATTAAAGTCGCATTATAAAGATAAAAATGTTATGAGCGATTATGCAGACTTTTTAAGAGAGTTATAGCGGAATATAAATGCGATGCTTATATTGGCGGCTATATTGGTAGTAAAGGTGACGGATATACAGGTAAAGACGCTCTTTCAAAAAAAGAAGCCATAGAATTCCATTCATGGCAAATTGAATCCTTTAAACAGTCGAATATTGATTTTATTTTTACTTCTCTTATGCCGACACTTGATGAAACAATAGGTATGACAACTGTCATTGCAAATAGTGATTTTCCTTATATAGTCAGCTTTATGATAAAAGAAAACGGCACTATTATTGACGGGCATACTATTCACGATTCAATCTATTCTATCGACAATTCTGTAGAAAGAAAACCAATATGTTATATGGTAAATTGTGTTCACCCGAAGATATTAAAAAATGCACTCCGCTTTAATGATACAGAATTAGTTAAAAGTCGATTTAATGGTATTCAAGCAAATGCTGCATATCTATCTCCCGAAGAATTAGATAAGCCTTCTGAAACTATATCATCAACCCCAAACGAACTAACCGATGAGATGTTATCCCTTACTAATGAATTTCCTCTTAAAATCTGCGGTGGTTGTTGCGGAACAGATGCTACGCATATTAGAGAATTTGCTAAACGATTACGTACCGAATAAGCACAATATCGGAAACACTTGAGAAAGCTGATATTTCTTCGTTATGAGTATTAGTTACAGCGTTAAAGTGTAGTAAAAATGTTATATGTAGCAGTTGCCATATTTGATGGTGACATGGAGTTTTTATATAATATACACTGGGAGGATACTATGAAAAGAGATAGTTCAACTGAATCTTGGGGTAAAATTGAAATGACTGATGAATGGATTCAAATGGCACAAACAAATCCGCATAGAATACATTTTATCATGCCATTCACCTTTAAACAGCTTGGCGATGTTTCGGGTAAGGTCATATTAGATATAGGTTGCGGAGAAGGCGGATATTCAAGGGAGTTAGCAAAAAAAGGTGCTATAGTTACTGCCGTAGATTGCGCTGAAAACGCAATAAAATATTGTATTTCTAAAGCTGAGGAAGAACATTTAAAAATCACCTATCATGTACGAAACAGTTGCGATTTATACGATATTGCCAATGATACCTTTGATATTGTTCTTTCTTCCATGATGCTAATGGATTGCGAGGATTTTGAAGGAACAATAAAAGAAATAACACGAGTATTAAAGCCATCTGGAAAATTGTTTGCAAGCGTGTGTCATCCGTGTTTTCATTATAGCGGCGGTATCGGACGGCAACGTATAAATGGCGATAAGGAAGTGGTTGTATCGAATTACTATTACCCAACCGAATGGGAAGCTCCGTTATCGTCAGGAAGTATCCCCGTTATCTGGAGACACCGCACAATAGAAGATTATGTTAAAGCATTTATAAAATGCGGGCTAACAATCACTGACTTAAACGAACCAATTCCCACAGAGGAACAAGCATCAATTAATGTTGATATAGCATGGATGCAAAAAATACCGATATTCTTGTTTTGGGAGTTAAAAAAATAACTGTACACATAATAAGCATTAGTAAACTCACAACGTAAGATGGCTCTATTTCTGGTTTATCAGAGTTTTCTACGTTGTGAATAAGCAATAGTTAGTTTAATAAAGGGATTAAGGACTAAAACAAAAATACATTATTTTTGACCAAATGTTAATGTCCAAGGAAGATATTCCAATAACTAAAGAATATGTTCTAAGCGGTGCCAAAACGGTGCCAAGAAATCGGGTAAATAGAAATACATAAATTAGCCTAGTTTAGCTCAACTATAAAGAGCAAAAAGAAACCCCAGAGAGTTGCCCCTCTCTGGGGTTTCGCTTTGGCTTAGTATAGAGCCATTCATTTCTTTTTTGCCTAAACATATTATAACATATGCAATAAGCATTTTCAAGTATTCCATTCTTTTTCTTTTCTATTCGTTCTATTGATTTATTTCGAATTATTTCGTATACAGATACTTGTCAATCGGAACATTAAACATTTTTAGTGTATCTTTCAACCATATTTTATATTCATCCTCATCCATTAATCCAGAAGCTAATGCCTTAGCGAACAGATATCTTCTTTCGCCACGAAATATTCTGTGATTTTATACAGCGCAATAATCTCTGCTTCACGATCAGTGTTGAGGTAATTACGCTATATTTTAATTTTTTATATATATTTTATCAACATTACTCCAACCAATATGTGTACGGACATACTCTAACAATGCTTCAAGATGTGGCTCAAGCCATTGCGGATTGTTTCCTGAATATAAAACAATCTCCCACGCATAGTAGAATTTTCCGCTGCTTCGCTGGCTATATTTCACGGCACATACAGCTTTGCAGTGATAGAAAACATTAACAATTCGGGTGATTATATTTTCAATGTTATCGTTGCTTTGCATATCAAATAATTCAAGATTGTTTTTTGGCTTGTGGAGCGGCGATTTAGTTACTCGGTAATCTACTTCGTTAACGCTTTTTAGATTATTGCAATGGTTGCACAAGGTTTGAAGATTTGAAATAGCATTATTTCCACCCATACCAACCGGGCGGATATGATCTATTTCAAGTTTTATTCGCTTACCTTTCTCTCTGCACTTTGAGCAACATAAGCAAGTGAAGTTATCACGGGTACGCACTTGCTCTTTTATTTCCTCCGTTAATTCGTAGGTATGTTCATCGTTAGGCTTAATCTCAGGTAATACAGGCTGACCGCGGCGTTTAATCAATGCTCGTTTTTGCGATTTATAATATGCATCCATAAAGCTATCAAAAGTTTTGTAAAAGAAATTCCAATACAAACTCATATCATTGAATTTGTTGTTCAATAATATATCTGCATCCAATGGGGGCATATTCAAAAGCTCATCGGCAAGCCTATCCATATCGTAGACATCGCGCTCACGGAAATCCACAAATATGGGCGTTTTTTTGTTTTGAGCGATATGGTGCACTATCTTGGTAATATTGTTAATCAAGTGTTCATCAAAATTATCTGTTTCAAGGTCAAAGTATTCCTCTGCAAGCGTTTGTGCTTTTTCCTCTAACTGGTTTTCAACAATATTCTCGTGGGCATATCGTGATAAATCCTCATCGGAAATATCATTTATCATCTTGTCGTATTTATCCTTATTAAATTCGTATACAACAATATTTTCCTCAAAAGGAACAAGTTCTTGAACATTGTTGTCTTCGATGGCAACGGTGTATTCACAATTATAAAATCCTACGGGAATAAACGTCAAAAAATCTGCATCTTCAAATCCCTTAAATTTAATATCCTCGACAGCCATTTTTATAAGATGAATGGAAATAAGACGCATAGGATTTCTTCCCTGTATTGGTGGACGTTCTGTTTCAAGTCCACCGCCGGCAAAGTCAGCCCACGGAAGCAGACGTTTCCAAGTGTCGTGGAAAAAGACAATATTCGCATGTGATTTTCCTTTACCGCCTCCTGCTTTTTCACCGCGCAACGCTCGTCCTATCATTTGAGTAAGGAGGATGCTGCTCGTGGTTTGACGAGTAATCATAACCGTTTTAACATCTGGGACATCGACACCTTCGGTTAGCATTTTCACATTAACAATAACATCATATTTCCCGTCACGGAAATCCTGCATTATCTGTTCATTTTCTTTATTATTACGTCGACCGCTGCCACCACTAAAAACATCATCTTGCCCTGTTACAACATTGTATACGGCATTTGCACTAATTCCTTGCTCCTTGAGTTTTTCGATGATATACTCACATTGAAACCACCTGTCGGCGAAAATCAATGTTTTGCCATATTCTTTTTGATTGTTTAAATAATCACTTATAATCAAATCGTTACGGCTATGATTTTTCGCTAAATTTTCAATAATATTATCTGGTAAATCTTTGTGTTCACTCACTAACCTATCAAATAATTTATCATCAACTTCAAACTCCATACCCGTATGTTTTTCGATATATTTTGGGACTGCGAGAATTTTTTCAGCTTGTAATGTTTCTTTGTCTACCTGATAACAAATCCATTGGTCATAAATGTTTTTTAGCCAACCGTTGATACGTTTATCCATGTGCATAGGTGTTGCGGTCAGTCCTAAAATGTACAAGTTCTCTATTTCTTCATGCATTGAAAGCAGAAGTGTTCTACAACCGTAAGCGGGGGTATGATGTGCTTCGTCAATCACAACAAATAGTTCTGTATCTCTACAACTGTCTACAAAACTTCGGAAAGGTGTTCTAGCGATATTACCAATACCGTCAAGTTGTTCAGATGAATATGCACTAATCGCCATTTGCGTTGTCGTGATTAGTACATCATCAGTTAGAGCAATACTGCCAGAATTAGAGTGACTTGTGCTACTTGAAACCACACGCAAATTTATTTTGTCACGTCCATTTGTGTTATGTATCTCGTTTATAAAAGTATCAGCTGCTTGGTCTATTAGATAAGAAGACTGGGCAAGCCAAAGCACCTTTATGCCTTGTGATAAAATATTTCTACAAATCCAGTTCACTCCGGTAAACGTTTTTCCGCCGCCTGTAGGCAATACCAATAGTGTACCCTTATAACATTTAATTGGTAATGGCAATGTTTCAGTGAGTGCTATAAAAGCTTCTTTTTGGTGTTTGCGCGGTTGTTTGTCGCTGTTTCTTCTCTGTTTAGTTAATTCGGCGATGTCTAAAGTATAATATCCTGCCATTTTATCCTCCTTACATATTCAGACTTCAAATACAAAATTTATTTATATAATTATAACACCTGATTACAAAATATATATAATTATTTACTAGTGCATATTTATACCGCAGTCAACCTATTGCTTATTATGTTCATAATACAATATTTATTTAATTTCCGTATTGCTCATGTACATAAGGTAAAATTGCCCATGTAACATCATCGGCAGATATGCTTTTCGCCTCAATTTTTGCGGGGTATCCGACCTCTGGTTTGCAATCATTAAAACCATTACACTCTTGACACTTCGTAAACCCTTTTTCAATGGCACATTTTAACGGCTTACAAGATTCGCCTTTCATACAAGGGTGCGGTTTTCCTGCAATCTGCTCACCACAACCCGGGCAAGAGTCCCAATCTCCGTCGCTACTTCCGCCATACACACGGGTAATTCTCTCTTGTAATTCTTTCTTTAACTCTTTACTAACAGTCCCGCCAGTATAATGAACACAAAGGTCACACCGCATACCGCATCTTGATAGAATCATTTGTTCTTTTAAGAAAGGCTTACGATTTGGCTTCTTTTTTAGTATAATCATTTGCTTGACTGATTCCAATGTTTCCAGATCAGTTACTGGAATGAGCATCCATTTACCGTCGTGATAGGTTTTACTTTCATCATAAATCTCTTGAATTTTCTTGGGAAATGTATTGCGTTGTTCTTCAAATTTTTCTCGCTCCGCTTTACCGAATATTACTTGAAAATCATAACGATCTTCGTGTATATTGATAGACAAAATGGTTCTCTTTCCTTGACGAAATTTCAAGCAATCTATGTCGTAGTATTTACCTGCCACTTCGTCAAGTACATACTTGCCCCTCATAAAACTCATAGTTTCTTCTCCGATTTTTTGCAATTCAGATTTAGTGTTCATATCTGCCTCCTATCGTCGCATTATATAAAATTTCTTCATTTCTCTAATATTTTAATTATAACACTGATAATAATTCTTAGCTATAATAAATAACCAACATGCCATTAATACCCATAATGCTTTCCTCTTCGCTGTCTTTTCTAAATCCTTAATCATATCAAGATAAGCCTGTTCCACAAGAGTAATCGACGTCTCCTGATATTTCTGATATTCTTCTTTTGCTTTCTTCATCGCTTATGCTTCTTGAATCTTTTAGTAGTTTTTCCCCTGTAGATGATAGAATACTGTCCAGATGTTCAATGTAATCATTCATATACATTAGATTTCTTTGCATTGCCTGTATTTCCGTAAAATCAAAATATCCAGAAACGAGATTATTTAAAACCTTCAGTTCATCTTCCGTCAGGTAGTTCTTTGCAATTCCAATATCTTTTGACAATGGATGGTCACCAGAGAAGGATGTCGGTCTCATATGAGGTTTGTTTGCATCCGCAGTTCGTAGATTACCTCTGCGGCAGTGTGACCGTGTGCTGCATAATGAAGCTTGTTCTGGACAATCTTAAAGAACCGGATTGATTCGTCGCTTTTAGGATTGTAGTCAATACTGGTAGCGTATAAGTCAAGTACAGGAAAGGAAGGGTAGCTATTCATACAAGATAATATTTTGAAGTGTGAGTATAACCTGAATAATGGGTTTATAGAGGTACATTATAAGAATGGAAATATTCTGCTACTGAAATGTGAAGAAATTGAAAGCAAACTCCGCTTATCGGAACATTCGCAGAGGAAGATATGGAAACTTTTAGAAGAACAGCCAATCAAGTATATTTCAATGGCTTTGTCGGGAGAAACGCAGGCTTATTGTGACATAGAGGATGAAATGATTAAAAATTCTCATGACCTTATGCTTCAGCGATATTTAGAGAGAGGATACAATAAGGCAACTGCCGAAGCCATGATAAGGGAATTTTATAGATATGATAGCTAAGAGGGGACTATGATAGCTGTGAAAAACGGTAATGGTACGAATGTATGTAAAGAAAACTAAAAAATAAGAAGGAATAAAATGCCGGAGTGTTATGGTTTAAATAACATACCGGCATTTTTCTGAAGATTATGTGCCAAGGTAGAAAGTTCTTTGTTTGTTTGCCAGATAAATTTTAGAGTGTTGATAAACAGATCTTCTTCATTTTCTAATAAGGTAGCGTAGATTTGTCCCTCCAGTTCCACGAGTTCTGAGGGGTTCAATTTATCCTCTAACCATTTTAAAGAGATTTCCGGAGTGTATTGGCTATAATAGGGGGTGTTTTTGAAAGCTTCAAAAATTTGTATGAGGTTATCGTTCATGTGATGTTCCTTTCATTATATTCTGTATTGTACGAATGTTTCTAACTAGTGACAATGATAGCATATTTATTTTCTATAATCAATATAAAAGTTACTAATTGGTCACAAAAACGGAGGAAATAGAAATGCAATGGATTTTACAGGACATTTCTTTGGGACGGAACATTCAAACGGTTAGAATGGAAAAGAATATGACACAAACGGAAGTCGTGGAGAAAATGCAGTTAATGGGAAGTATAATGTCGAGAAGTACACTGGCAAATATTGAAGTGGGACGCAGGAATATCAAAGCCAGTGACCTAAAGGCATTAAAGGTTATTTTTGAAGTAGATTATGATGAGTTTTTCAAAGATTAGAAATTCTTTGATGTCAGGCAGTATAATAAGATGTAAATACCATGAACATTGCAAGTGAATACAAATTTAAATAGTTTTTGAACACTTGTAGCTTGAAGTTAATTGTGCTAAAATAAGTCTGGGATGTAAAAGACAAGAATAAGTAAAATGCAACTAACCTAAAAATTATTATCTGTGATAATTTTATTATTAGGTAATTAAACAGAGTATTTATATAATCAGACGTTCGTATAAGAGCGATAAGGTGAATAGAAGCTACATGAGATAGATAATAACATATAACGAAACGAGGTATAGAAAATGAACGAAGTTGATACTTATATTAGCGGTTTTCCGACCGAGGTACAGGAAAGGTTGAAAGTAATCCGAGATATAGTTAAGGAGTTTGCTCCAATAGCCACAGAACGGATTTGTATGAGGATGCCTACATTTGATTTAAATGGCAAGTGGTTAGTACACTTTGCTGGATTTGAAAAGCATATTGGATTTTACCCACAACCAGAAGGAATCACTGCCTTCAAAGATAAACTTGTTGACTATAAAACTTCAAAGGCACGATTCAATTTCCGTTAAATAAACCTTTACCCATAGATTTAATCCGTGAAATTGTTAAATTTAGAGTTGAACAGCAAGTATAGACTAATTTATATTTGGCATTGTTACTGGTTAGAAGAATCACAATCATATAAGAAGTGAAAGAGACAGAATATGAAATTTAAGAGATTTGCTAACCACTGTCCTGATACCGATAATAATCGGTGAGATAGTTGGCATGGTGCTAGTTATTATAGGCGGCATGGTAGATTCACCAGGGTATTATATTTGAGGTAGTAAATCAGTTGATTCAAGTTGAAAATTTATACTAAAAGTTTATTAAATACTACTTGACAATGACACGATGTCAAGTGGTATTCTTTTTTCAAAGGAGGTACATTATGTTCAAAATAGGAGCATTCTCAAAATTAGTGCATGTTTCCGCAAGGATGCTACGTCACTATGAAAAATGCGGACTGCTCTATCCTGTTGAATTTGACAAGGTTAGCGGAAACCGTTATTACAGTGCTGCGCAAATTCCTCTTTTACACCGCATCACCTCTCTGCGTGATATGGGATTTACCATTGCCAAGAATACGTTGAAAAGAATGTTGACATTGAAGTTTGTGCTATTGTCAAAGAGTCAGTAGAAGTAAATGGAGATTTTGTGTTCCGATATACGGATGAAATTCCGTTAGCGGCAACGGCTGTTTTCAGCGGATTTTATAGCGAAATGGCTTTATGGGAAGGAATTGTTGCGCAATGGGTTGAGGATAATAAGTATGAAGCGATTGGATGTGAACAATTCTACTGCCTTGCTCATTACCTAAACTGTAAAGACATCAACCAGTATAGAACTGAAATGCAACTTCCAATAAAAAAATTATAGAAAGGTAAAGGTATTTATCATGAACACAAGTATTGTAATCAATTTCAATGGGGACGGACAAGAAGCTCTCAAAATGTATGCGGAGATATTTGGTTTGGACAAGCCAAATATTATAACATACGGTACTTTACCACCAAATCCCGGACTTGCATTATCCGATGAAGAAAAAGATTATGTTTTTCAGTCATCAATAAATATAAACGGACTTGATATTATGGTGCAGGATTTGTTGAAACCGATGCAGGCATCGTTTAACAATAATATTACCATTAGCGTCAGCTCCAAAAATGAAAGCGATGTCAGAAAATGGTATGAATCTATGGAAAACGGCGGACAAGTTACCTGTCCGATACAGGAAATGCCTTGGAGCAAGCTGTACGGGGCTGTCAAAGACAAGTTCGGCACATCTTGGCAGTTCCAATTGGTATAGCAGGTATACAAATGTCTAAAGAAAAAGTATATGAAACTTTGGAAAAATCCGACAAACCTCTCAATGCAGTTAAAGTGGTGGAGATAACCGGATTAGGAAGAAGCGAAGTCAGCAAAGCCTTTCAGGAGCTTAAAAAAGAGGGCAAGATTGAATCTCCAAAACCGTGCTTTTATCAGGTTCTCAAATAGTACCGTACAGGGCTAATTTATGCCGTTCAAAATAAGCATAACGGACGAAACGCTGTAAATTTAGTGTAAGTTATCAAATTTATATAACGCGAGATTAGACGGTATAACAGCCGTCTTTTATTTTTGCTTCCCCTATTGACAAACAGTATACATGTGGTTACAATATGAGTTAACGAGTTAAGTCATTAACGATACAACGAATCGAGGTGAAAGACTTGAATGACAGCCAGCCGGTCTTTATTCAGATTATGGAAACGATTGAAAGCGACATTATAACAGGCGTGTATAAAACGGACGACTTGATTATCTCAACGACACAAATCTCTAAAGTCTATTCCGTCAACCCGACGACGGCTGTTAAAGCCATAAGTAAGCTGACCGACGCGGGTATTCTGTACAAGAAAAGGGGGATAGGTATGTGTGTAGCAGAGGGAGCGCGGGAAAAAATAACAATGCGGCGAAGAGACGTCTTTTTGAATCAGACCATTGACGCCCTGCTTGCTGAAGCAAAAACACTTGGCATTTCGCTAGATGAACTAGTCAGCGTAATCAAAAACAAGAAAGGGATAAATAGCTATGATTGAATTAAAAAACGTAACAAAAAAATACGGTGGCACAATAGCCGTTGACCATATTACGTTGAATATTCCCGAAACCGGTATTTATTGTCTGCTCGGAAGAAACGGAGCAGGTAAAACTACACTTATGAAATTGCTTGCGGGGCATACCGCCGCCACAGATGGAACTATTGCGGTTGACTGCAAACAGGTTTCGCCTAGTAAAATGCCGGAAAGTGTAAATTTCATTGAAAGCGGCTCGGCACAATTTAACATGAGAGTATCCGCATTGATTGATGCCGCTGCCGAGTTGCAAGAAGGGTTTGACCGTGACTTTGCGCGAGAGATGGCGGAACGGTTTGAGCTGAATACCAAGAAGAAGTATAAGCAGTTATCATTTGGTATGAAAACTATGCTTACAGCTATTATAACGCTGTCGAACAATTCAAAAGTTATTCTGCTTGATGAACCGACGCTTGGCTTTGACGCTGTCATGCGTGACCAATTTAACACTCTACTTCTTGAAAGCTATCACGCACACCCACGCGTCATCATCGTATCCACACATCAGATTGATGATATAGCGAAGGTGACGGAGCGGCTTATTATCATCAACAAGGGACGCGTACTGCTGGAAGCCGGAATAGAGGACATTGACGAACGGGCATATACGCTGACCGGTCCGGCAAACGCGGTTTTGCCGCTGCTAGACGGATTACGCTGTATAGGAAAGACCACCGCAGGCAGTGTGATGGCAGCTCATATTTACGGCGACAGGATTACTCCGCCGCAGGGTGTAACGGTTGACCGTTTGAGCTTACAGGATTTCTTTATCAACATCGTGGGAGGGAAGAATAATGAATAAGCAGACTTGGACAATCGCTAAGATGAATTTGAAAAATGTGAAGGTCCCGTATTTTGTGACAGGCTTGGTCTTCGTAACTATATTTGTGCAGTCAAACATCTATCTTATTATTGCAAACACCACTGGAAATTCCGGTCAACAACTTAATATCAGCAGCGGTAATTATTTTTGGCTGGTTGTTATAATGGCGGCTATCTTTATTCCAGCAAAGAACTTCCGCAGAATCGTCAACCTTGGTGGTAAGCGTAACGGTTTTTTCTGGGGTAGTATGACTACCTACGTCGCGCTGGCTGGTGCGGTTTCAATCATCAATACTATATTCTATTACACTTTTGAACGTTATTTAATCAGCACAGGTTATTACGTAAGTTTTGAGGCGTTTATGCTGAATACCGCTCTTATGGATAATTATTATGTAAGCGTTAATTTGATTGAATTATTCGGTTGGAGTTCAAACGGTATGTTCTTCGCGTTTTTACAGCAGTTTGCATTTCTTCTTCTGCTTGCCGCCGTCGTCCATACGCTCACAGCTATGCAGGATAAATGGTACGGTTGGGTTACAGATGTATTGATTGCCGCCATCCTTGCGACCTTTATCCCCATTTCCGTGTTGCGTCCAACACTACTGGCGTTTTTTAATCTAATCATTTTTAATTCAAATGCCTTTTTGCAAATAATCAGTTGCTTGATATTAGCAATTGCTATATATGCGTTCAGCAAACCGATTTTTTCAAGGAAAGTCATTTAAATATATGTGCGTTATTATGTCATTTGCTCCATAGTATAAGCAGAATGCCACGCATGGCTCAAAACCCTATTCCTGTGTGGGTATAGGGATTATCGATAGTGCAAAATAGCCTAAGAATCATTAGCTATGATGGGTTCGACAGTCAGCGGCAACGCAGCGAGTTTATATTAGCATGGGTATAATATAGGAGGATAATTATGACAGAACATCGTAAAAGGATAAGTGAGTTTTTATTGTCTGTATAAGGGGGTTAAAACCCTCGCCTTTAGGCGAAACCTTTAGGTCAACCCCATGGCTTCAAGTTTAAAATACGAAAAATTAGAGATACTAAACTTGAGGTGAATAAAATGGAAAACTATAGGAAATCGTCACATTGCACATATGATATAAAATATCACATAGTGTGGATAACAAAATACCGGAAGCCAGTAATATCAGGTCAGATAGCAATTAGAACAAGAGAATTGATAAGGGGAATATGTACGACAAATGAGGTGCAGATATTAGCAGGGCATATAGGGAGGGATCATATACATCTGCTGGTATCAGTCCCGCCCCATTTGTCAGCAAGCAAACTGGTACAGTATTTGAAAGGGAACACATCAAGAAAGCTGCAGATGGAATATAAAGAACTGAACAGACAATTCTGGGGGCAGCATCTGTGGGTCAGAGGGTATTTTGCAGCAAGCAGCGGAAATGTTACGGATGAGATAATAAGAGAATATATAAAAAATCAGGATATGCAGGAGCATATGAAATCCGATAACTTTGAGGTTGAATAAAAACTAAAGCCTGCCAAAGAAGTAAAATGAAATCCGATAACGTAGAGGCTGAGCAACTTTAGGCTGCTTCAGCAGCAAACCAAACCTACCGGCTTCAGCCGGTAGTGATTCAGTTCGTCACGTTTATATGTTTTCCATTGCAGTAATCCTTGTTTCGCTTTATTTCTTGCATATTGCAGACAGTGGTTACATAGGTCTTGATTTACTGCTTACTAATTTACAGGGACGTTTTGCGATCTCGATTGTTTTGATTGCAATTATGGCTACGCTGGGACTGGCAAGGGGGTGCTTTCATACACAGGGCTTTATTAAAGGATTTATCAGTGGTTAGCCGCTTTTATTTACTGGTGGCTTATATTTTATAATTTTACTAATAGATATAGATCTGCCAACATATTTTATTGGTGTAAATACTCTAGCAATTATCGCTATTATCTTTGATATGTTCTGTATAGGTCTTTTTTGAAGAAGTGCTCATGCGAGGTGTCGTGTTTCAGAGCATGATAAAAAAGTGGGGAAATGACAAGCGGGGAAACATGAAAAGTATGCTAATATCAAGTTTATTTTTTGGTTTAATACATTTGTTAAATTATTCCTCCGGTCTATTGGTGGCAACGGTCAGTCAGATAATATTTACAATTTTTATTGGCATGTTTTTATGCAGTATATTTATCTGTTCCGGAAGAAATCTTTGGGTTATTATCGCACTTCATGCTGTATTTGATTTTATTACATTAATTTTACAGCAGAAATTCATTTATAGTACGGTGTCTGATAATCCAGTTGCAGATATGCCTCTTATTATGGGACTTATTGTCGTGGTGGCAACCCTACCGCTTGGATTTCTAGGTATAAGAAATATAAAGCGGCACTTTCGTTAAGCAAATTAAAACTGGTATGATTTTATTTTTATGAGTAAGACGTTCAAAATAAGCACAATATCGGAAACACTTGAGAAAGCTGATATTTCTTCATTATGAGTATTAGTTACAGCGTTAAAGTGTAGTAAAAATGTTATATGTAGCAGTTGCCATATTTGATGGTGACATGGAGTTTTTATATTTTCTGCATTTAATAAGTATAGGAATAGAACTTGAAATATTTTCTTGATATAACCAGTGGAAACGAATAGGAGGCATTATTTTTTGAGTATTGAAACTAAACCTTTTGAGTCGAAATATTTCGATGCGTTAGTAGAATTGGCATTAGAAAATTATCATATGGAAAGAACGCAAAACTATGCTTTATGCAACGACATTGATCAAAACTATTTCAACAAGAATCTTCAACAGCTATTTAATAAGGGTATATGTAATATTGCTTTTGAAAATGATAATATTGTTGGGTTTTTGGCTTTTGATAAAAATGAATCAAGTGCCAATTCACCTTTACATGGTTATGGTATAAATCATACAAAACGAGGAGAAGTCATCAGCAAGCTATTTCAAAACACAGCTTCTACTCTTTGTGAAAAAGGTATACAACAATTTTGGGTCAATGTATATGCGCATGATTCAGATGTACTATGGACATATATTATGAGTGCTTTTGCAATGGATGTTACGGATGTGATAAGGGATACCGGCGTACCAATTGAATCGAAAACATGCAAATATACATTTAAAGAAATCAGCAGGACAGAATTACTGAATTACAGGTCTGATGTAATTGAATTATACCGCAATCTAATTAATCATTTACGTGTCAGTCCTGTATTTTATCATTGCAAGTATTTCCTCCCAATCGAAGATAGATTTGAAGATTTTCTTTCTGACAATATACGAGTTTTTGCTGTATTTGATGGAAGCAAGCTTATCGGTATGGTAAATGCAGAGCCACCGGATAAAGGCTTCGCGATTGATGATATAGATGCAATGAGCTTAGGCGATTTATTTGTCGCTTCGGCTTATCGTAGAAATGGAATCGGTGTTGCCTTACTAAAATATGCAAATAATGAGTTGTTGAAGAGTGGAATAAAGAGAGTCTTTGTAACTCATGGCACAATAAATCCAACTGCTAGAGGGTTTTGGGATAAGTATTTTATGAATTATTCTTATACAATGACAAGGCAAATTGATCCCGATATGTTGGGTGTCATTAAATCTGTATAACCCCACAGTATAAGCAGATAGTCGTAAACAGTATTAATTCCGACTTATTCATAAGTATCGGTATTATCGGAAGTGCAAAATAACCTAAGGAGGTTGAATAATGGTTGAAGTAAAAGAAATGTTTGACTCTGATGAAAAATCAAGGACATGTAATGAGATTCTGAGAGCATTGCCAAATTGGTTTGAAATGGAAGAGGGTATTGTTGACTATGTCCAACAAGTAAAAACGCTACCATTTTATGCAGCATTTGATAACAATAAGGTTGTTGGCTTCGTCGCTATTAAGGTTCATAATCCTTTTACATCTGAAATATACGTGATGGGCATATTAAATGAATACCATAGAATGGGAATCGGTAAAATATTAATTGAATACTGCGTAGATTATTGCAAAAAGAACAAAATGGAATTTTTAACTGTAAAAACATTGGATGCATCAAGGGAAAGTAAAAGTTATGAGAAAACAAGACTATTTTATCTTGCAGTTGGATTTAAGCCCCTTGAAATCTTCCCCTTACTTTGGGATGAAAATAATCCATGTCTGTTCTTGGCTAAGTACATCGACAATCAGACATAATAAGCAAAAAACCTCCGTATGGCACAGAACATATGTATAATTATATCGGAGAACAATCGTCAGGAACTTTGTGGTGCGAACAAAGAAAGGTAATTTTGAGGAAAAACCATAAAAATAGGTGTAGTTGATTATTTTCAATTACATCTATTTTTATGCAAATTATTATCATGATTGGGAGATATTAAATATCATCTGAAGAAAGTTCTTTGAAGAGGCGCCATATGTATTTTAGTGTATTGATAAAGAGTTCCTCTTCATTTTCAAGGATTATTGCTAAAATTTGTTTTTCCAATTCTTCGAAATCTTTTTGTTCTAATTTTTCTTGAATCCATGCTAAATCAAGATTGAAGGAACTTTGAGCATAGTAAGAGGTGCTTTTAAAACTGTCAAAAAGTTGTATCAGATTTGGTTGCATTGCTTGACTCTTTTCGTGAAAAAGTGTGTAGAAGTAAAAATAAAAATTATACAGATGACATTCACAGAGTGTCAATCGTACTCGAATTTTAACATATAATTATCTTAGTGACAACTACTAAATGTCAAAAGAGGAAAACATATGTATAAAAACAGAGCGGAAAATGGGAGAAATAATATTTGTGGTGATAAAGTAAAGATTTTTAGAGAAATGCTATCGCCTAAAACATCTCAAAGAATGTTGGCAGATATGTTACAGAGGGAAGGATTGGACATCGATAAGAATGCAATTCAAAGAATTGAAAATGGAAAGAGGTTTGTAACGGATATTGAGCTTAAAGCTATTGCAAAGACGTTAAAGATTAATTATACGGATTTGCTTGACGGAGAATGATAAGTGGCACATAAACGAGAACTGTGATATACTATTGTTGAGCGATAAGGAGGTGCATAGATTATGATAGCAAAAAAAAAGTTGCTTTTACACCGGAAGAAAATGCAAGGATGGAAATTCGTAACTTTGTTAATGAGGGATTGAAAGATGTTCAGGATAACGATTTACTTGAATTTGATGAGGTTTTTAATGAATTAGAAAGCAGGTATGAAAATGCCTGAATATAAAATTGTATTTACAAGGCGAGCAAAGGACGATATTGTTGATATTGGTGATTATATTACATATACGTTACTTGAGCCGGAAACAGCAAGAAATTTTGTGAAAGGGTTGCGTCAGACAATAGCAACGCTAATAAAGTTACCAAATCGTTATCCGTTAATTGATGATATAGTTTTAGCCAGTCAGGGTATTCATTGTATGCCATATAAAAATTACTATGTGTTTTATGAAATAGTTGATTCGATGAGTGCCGTTATTGTATTGAGGGTTGGGTATAATCGCCGTAACTGGAAAGAAATTTTAATAGATTGATTTTTTTGCTTCTATTTTGCTTCTAAAATTCTTGAAAACAGAAAATCAAATTAGAAAATATGTATAATTTAGAGAAACAAAGATATGAAATAGACACATATGTATCTTATAAACAAAACTTGGAAACGAGTTCGAGTAATTATTATAGTAGATCGATAAAGAGTTCATGGTTCTAATATGGTTCTAAAAATTTATATAACCATAAATAATAGGCTGAAAATTGGATAATATGAAAACAAAAAAGCAGGAAAATTAAGAAATAATATTTTGATTTCTGCTCCATCGAAACGTGAAGGTGGAAGAACAGTTGGTTCAGGGCGTGTGGCTACTATCATCGAGTAATAAATATTACTATTAAATATTGGCTCAACCCTTTTAATTATAAGGGTTGGGCTTTTTCTTTATCCTGCTTTTGGTAAAGCGTGGACTTGTGGTGGACTTAAAATTCTTTTGGACTCGACTTTTTGCTTTGTGTTACCATTTGTTCTGTTATATTCTGTGAGCAATTATTGTGCTGTATTTCCATCATATCTACTACCTCTTGATGCTTATTCGGATAGAGGTGAGAATAAGTGCCTAACGTTGTTTGTACCCGTTCGTGTCCAAGTCTTTCCGATATGAGTAGCGGTGAGCATCCCAGATGAATTAAATAACTGGCATTTGAGTGGCGGATATCGTGAATACGAATTTTCTTAATTCCAGTAGCTTTGCAAGCTCTCCGGATACATCCGTTGATGTAACTTTTGGTGAATGGAAAGATTCGGTCTGTTGCTTGTAATTCGAAAAGCTTATTTAAGTATTCTTTCAACTCAGCCATTACAAATGTTGGAATAATGATGGTTCGTATGCTCTTTGGTGTTTTAGGTGTTGATATAATGTCTTGCCCACCTTTTCTCTGGAGTGTTTTTGTGATGGAAATGGTATTGGCTTCAAAGTTAATGTCATTTGGTGTCAAGGCAAGAAACTCACCACACCGAAAACCGGAGTAGTACAATACTTGAAACATAACGTGAGCCATCATTCCGGAAAGAGTAGACCACCGTTCTTACGAGAGGCAGGGTGTGGAACAAATTCCAACAATACATATGGGTTCAATAGCCAGTCAAATGGAGAGGAAAGGGCGAAAATCTGAGCGAGGGGAAATCAATCGACAAATAAAAGAAGATAACAGGATTCTTCGTGAAATAAAGAAACGAATAAAAGAATTGGCATTGGCAGTAAAGGAAATAGCAAAGGGAAGAATTCAAAAGCTGGCAAAGTTATTGGAAAACATTCGTTCCCATTTCATAGTTACGGAATATCAAGATATAAATATTGATTTGGAGCAGATGCGGTTAGATAATAAATCTATTATTGATGAAGAAGTTGTTGAAAGATGCATTTCAATTGATAAAGAAATCGAAAATACGAAAGATGCAAATAGGTTATATGAACTACGGGAAGAACGGATTATAGCATATACGAAGGCTGGCTATACTTCTAAAAGGGATGTAGAATCTGCAATGTCAGTGATAAATGATAGGAGAAAAACACGTAAATATCTTGAAGGACAGAAGGCTAAATTGTCCAAGATAAAAGAAAAGACTTCCATAAGTTATAAGAAAGAATTACAATCAGTTCTAGTGACAGATAAAAAACTTCTGGCTATGGAGCAACTGCAAATTAGAGGAGGGGAAGAAGAAAATGCCAGAGAACTTCTTATAACGCAATATGGAGAAAGATTTAGAGAAAACACCTTTCAGGAAGCAGTTAAAAGAACGGATGCAGAATTAAATGGTATTTCGATGGAAAAGGAAAAAGTTAAGGTTCTGCAAGAGGATTTTGCAGATTTATACAACGGAAATAATGAGGGCAAAGACCATAAAACGACCTCCAAATTGTTGGGGGAATAGTCGTAATATTATCATCAACTATAGCTAAAAAATATTTTGCATGTTATAATAAAAACATCTAAACAATATAGAGAATTTATATTATCGGAGATAATTATGAAATAAATTATAGCTCTATTTCTTTTTTGTTTTATTGTTATTTCGATATAAAGATGATGACGACCCGGTAATAAATCTTGTTTTGGGCGTTGACGTCGGTAAATTGGTCAGCAAATAAACAGTTTCGACAATATCGGAAATAATACGGAAAGCTAAAAAATTTTTAGGAGGCATATCATGAATAAAAGACAAGATTTTCATACCAAATCGGACTGGAACAACATCTCGGTAACATCAATTAACCGAACTCCAGCTCATGCAAAGTGGAATCCGTTTACATCGATTGAATCAGCTAAAAGCAGCGAGTCGCCGTATATAACCTGCTTGAACGGTGAATATGAGTTTATGCTGTATGATAATCCCGATAAAACAGATGATTTCTTTCTTCCTGATTATGCGGGATTTTCAAATAAAATCACAGTCCCCGGCAACTGGGAACTTCAGGGTCACGGAGAAGCGATTTATACTAATGTGCGTATGCCGTGGAATCCGAATCTTGACGAACCGTGCAACATTTTTCCCGAAAAAGACCGCCATTCTGCTCCTAACCCACCGTTCATACCGTCCGCGAATCCAACCGGATGTTATCGGCGTACTTTTACCGTTCCTGATAATTTTAATGGCAGAGATATATACATACGGTTCGACGGCGTTGAAGCCTCGTTCTATCTGTGGATTAACGGGAAGCCTGTAGGTTATTCCGAAGACAGCAAGCTCCCGTGTGAATTCAACATCACAGAATTTTTAATTGAAGGCAAAAATTTATTTGCGCTTCAGGTTATGCGCTTCTCGGACAGCACCTACCTCGAAGATCAAGACTACTGGTATCTTTCAGGCATATACAGAAGTGTATGGCTTGTTGCGAAGCCTAAACTGTGTATAACGGACTATTTCATAAAAGCAATTTCAAATGTTCCGTTTGAGAACGGAACATTTTCAGTTGACGTAACAGTATCAAGATTAAACGGGTTTGCAGATTGCAGAGTGGAAGCCTATGTATTCGATAAAAACGGAACTGAACTTGCTAAAGGCGAAAGCAAACCCGCCCGTGAGGCACAGTACAGGAATGACTACGTTCCAACGGCAAATACGGCCCGAATCAATCTCAATATTCCAAAAGTAATAATGTGGTCGCCTGAATGTCCAACGCTGTATAAAGCTGTATTGGCGTTGCTCTCGCCTGACGGTGAAGTCCTTGATGTCGAAACGTGCGACTTTGGATTCAAATTAGTGGAAATCAAAAACGGAATTTTGTATCTGAACGGAAAACGCCTTGTTATCCGCGGAGTAAATCGGCATGAGCATTACTACAAAACCGGCAGAACCGTATCTATTCCGCACATGATTGAAGAAATACGTCAGATGAAACTGATGAATATAAATTCGGTCAGAACCTGCCACTATCCCGATATGCCCGAATGGTACGATTTATGCGACAAATACGGAATCTTAGTCGTGTGCGAATGCAATCTTGAAACTCACGCCGTAGAAGGAATGCTTACCCATAACCCCGAATACGCAACTAATTTTTTAGAACGCGCCGTCCGTATGGTGCAGAATCATAAAAACCACGCCTGTATTTATTCATGGTCGCTCGGAAACGAGAGCGGTACAGGCGCGAACCACGCCGCCATGTATGGATTCGTTAAGGAGTATGACCCTACTCGTTTATGTCAATACGAAGCCGGCAGTCCGGGAAAAAACATATCCGATATACGCGGCAATATGTACGCTACCATAGACCATATTATGAAAATGCTTACAGATACAACAGACAACAGACCTATTATTTTAGTAGAATATCTGTATCAAATCTGCAATAGCGGCGGCGGTATGGAGCATTTCCGAACACTCACCGAAACATACGAACGCTTTCAGGGCGGATATATATGGGATTGGCAAGATAAGGCATTGGAAGCGAAAGATAATAACGGTAACGTATATTTCGGTTACGGCGGCGACTTCGGAGGATCAATGACGGAATACCAACATCCGTTGTTCATGACAAACAATGGCATAATCATGCCTGATTTGACATGGAAACCGGTGGCATATGAGGTCAAGCAAATTTATGCGCCAGTATATTTCAGCAAAGGCAGTCGGGAAAACGCATATATATTGCATAACAAGTTCCACGATAGTGACCTTTCAGGATTCCGTTGCGTTGCGAATCTGCGCGAAAACGGGATAGTTGTAGCATCTGCCGAACAATCGTTGGAAAACTTACCGCCGCAATCACAGAAAGAAATAATTGTCAGCATTCCATATGAATATGAAACAGAAAAAGAATATCATATTGATTTAAATATATACGACAGCACAGATTATGAGGTTTCATCATGCCAATTTACATTGAAAGCAGGAATTCCCTCTATAATGATCCTGGTTTGCGAATTGAAAATGCCGATTCTAATTAATGAGAACAATGTCAGCTATATTATAACAGGTACGGACTTTGAGTATTTGTTTTCGAAACAGACTGGCAGTATCATTCGTTTTACAAAAGGCGGCACGGATTATTTAACAAACTGTGGCAATTTGTGTTTTGACAGACCGATTTCAGGTCTTGACGCTGAATCGCGATGGGGTTATTATGATGAATTTTCGCTGATTCAAAGAGAAAATATAGAAATCAAAATAACAGATACGCAGACATTTCTTTCACCTGACGCTTCCTCCGCAATAATCGATACAGCTTACCGCTTCAACATAAGAACAGGTGAAATTATCTCAGGTGGGGTCCGATACCGAATTGTTTCCGACGGAACTGTATATATATCATTTTATATAAATTCAGCGGCATATACAAAACATTTACAGCGTGCCGGGATTGAGTTGATACTGCCCGAAGGATATGATAATCTCCAGTATTTCGCTTATGGCGAAATTGAAAATTACTGCGACCGTAAATCGGGAGTTAAACTCGGTGTGTATGAGTCTACTATTGAAAAACAGCATTTCGCGTTTGCTCCGCCGTCCGAAAACGGAGGGCATGAGGAAGCTCGATGGCTTATTCTGAAAAACAACTGCGGTGCTTCGATGAAAATAGAGGGAATCAGACCGTTCCACTTTGATACGCATAATTATACTGTTTCCGCATGCGGGAAGGCAAAGCACGACCACGAAATTATCAGATGTAAGGAAACTATTCTGCATATTGATGCCGCACACAGTCCTATCGGAAGCAATATGGCATGGAGTACGGTTATGCCGAAAGAATTAGCTGTAAAGGGCGGATACTATTCACTTGATTTCAAGATAGTTTTTGAAAAATCTTATGACGGTGTTGATGCCTAAATCAGAGCGTTAGAGAAGAAATTGCAGCGGCTTACCAAGGAAAAGGAGAAAGCTGTTAAGGCGAAGGGTGAGGAAAAGGCAAAGAAACTCGAAGCGCAAATACAAGAAATCAAGCAGCAGATTGCGAAACTGAAACGGCAGGAAAGTAAGAAACGGGAAGAAAACCGTTCATCTGTCCAAGCAGAAAAGGCGAAAGAGCCGGGAATGGGCAGATATTTGGATGAGTCGGTTTGATTATGGAATTACATAACTTCTTAATTAGCTCCATTAGATAATAAGCACAATGCCGCAGACAGCGCAAAACTGCTCCGTGCCGTAAGTATCGGGATTATCTAACCCACAACATAGGTGTACATTCATTAGGTGCATAAAAATTTCAGCGGCTCGGTGAGTACGATATTTTATATTAGGAGATTGAATTGATGACAAGAGAAAAAGCCGAAAAGCTATACAAGAGTGTTAACACGTTTATTTTGACTTGCTTGGGAGCAGACGGCTAACCACTTACTAAAGCGGTTCTTCCCGGAAAATATAGAGAATCATTAAAGATCGTAACCGACATGAAAATTAAAGAAAAATACTGGCAGGATAAAGTTAAAAACGCATATCCGCAAAAATCTTTCACTGACCCCGATTTTTGTGTGCTTAGATTTGTTCCTATTGGGGGTAGATTTTATTCGTGGTACAAGCCTGAAGATTTTGAAATTTGAGGC
>JALQSN010000560.1:0-33245 GCA_023690525.1 Holotrichia oblita | reverse complement strand
GAAAGACTGATACAGTACACGTCAGAAACATCTTGGCTAGCAACGATGCTGCTGGCTTGCGTGCTTATTATATTGATATATGCCATTTTGGTGTTGGCTATAACCCACTTAAATACAGAGGGAAAAAGCTACATGCCCCGCAAATACTGGACAGGCATGATTATATGTTCATCCACAATATTCATCGGTTTGTTTGTCGTATACAACCTCTATGTTCTGATGGGTAAACCTGAAAAGTTTCGCACGCATCTAACGGTATTTACGCTGCTTTTTCTCGTCATTTGGTTAATGTCGTATTTCATTTTCTATTTTGCCTGCCGGTATTTCACTAAAACCACGGAGGCAAATACGCTGGCTATCCAATACGACATGATCGAACGATATATGTTGCGCAAACAAGCATCGGACGAGCGGATTAAAGTGCTGAGCCATGACTTAAAGCACAGCCTTACCCAGTGGCGCGCACTTGTAGAGGAAAAGGGCGACGCAAACGCGCTTCAAAGCATTTTGGAGTACGAGAAGCAATTAACATCCTCCCTGCTGATTAACGTAGAAAATGAAAGTGCAAACGCAATTATCAATCAGAAATTTTTGGAAGCGCAACAGTTACAAGTAGAATTTCTGGTTGATGGAGTTTTTCACAATGATTTGCTTATCAACAAATTGGACATTTGCTCACTGCTGGGCAATTTGCTGGATAACGCCATCGAAGCCTCCTCCAAAGTTGATATCGAGACTTTAAGACGTGTGGAATTGTCTATCAAGCGTAAGAGTAATATTCTGATATTGGTGGTCGAAAATGGTTATGCTATTGAACCTGTTTTAGAAAATGGTGTCTTTGTAACGTGCAAGAAAGACAAAGATCATCATGCTATCGGTATGCTGAGCATCCATTATATAGCTGAGAAATATAACGGTACTGTCAACAATATCTTTGAGAACAACTGGTTTAAATCGACGGTGATGTTGAATGGGTATCAAAATTTACTTTCAGACAAAAAACCAAACCTTCACACAAAAACACGCACAGGAGACAAATAGTAATATATAATTTTAGTGTATTAACGTGTTTGGATGAATTGAGAGGAAAATGATAATTCAGTTCAATGTGCAAGTTTATATTTTTTGAGGAGGTATTAAAATGGCAATAGTATCAGTCAGAGACAACCAATTAGTTATAAGTATGCAAGGATTGAGAAAATTCGGACTAAAAAACGAATTTACAGTGCCTTTAATTAATGTTAAAGGTGCGACTGTTAACACGGAAGCATGGGAAAACACACCTAAAATCGGCGAAAAAGAATGGGGTACTGATCTATATGGATGGTATTTTGGAGGTTTTTTTGTAAAAAACGGCAAGAGGGAATTTTTTATGACCTTAAACGTAATGAACAAGCAGTTGTCATAGAATTACAAGATGCAGGAGCATCCTATCATACCTTCACGCCGCATATTATACCTCCCGCTTACGAGGATTTTTCTGAAATTATCATTGGCGTAGATTCTCCCGATGAAACAGTTAAAATAATTGAAGACGCAATATACCGAATCCGTACCATTACCGACGAAAAAGGCTCTGACGGCGGCGCACTAACGACGGTGTAAGCAGAGGAAGCGTTTTATGATCTGGCTTTCAGTGCCGAGAAGGCAACGGTAGGCGGTCGGGGTAGTCCGGCACAAAGAGCATGGCGCAAAGGGTTTATCCAGCGTCATGCCGTAATTACACAATCTCGGCGCAAATCGGCTCTCGAGAACCTGCCAAAAGGTATGAATGGGTCTTTTTTTTTACAGGATGCCGTATCACAGTCTTTAGCCTTTCCGGAACCACACGCCTCGCATCCGACAGATAAATTTCATGGTGCATCCTATCCGCAGAAAAATCATTCACATACCCATTTTCCTGAATGAACTGATCCATAATTGCTACAGTAGCAGGCTCATCATCATAAGCCCCTATGTGCATACACTGGACACACAATCCTTCACTTATCGTCATGAATTCCACTTTTGAAAAATCCTGCTGCTTTTTCCTTCCAGCTTCCTCAAAATACCAACTAAAATCTTCTTTCGTCACAAAGTCCGGCAACCTGATCACTGATATCCAGCAAAAATCTTCTTTCCTGCTGTAATCCACTCCACGAGTATCTTCCTGCCACCAAAAGCCTTCTAACGGCGGCACCACATAATCAAAATATCCGTCAATCTTATGGCTGCCTTTTTTGCTCATCTTGATCGTAAAAGCAATTCCATAAAGCAGGCCAATGGCTGCCTTATACTCTCCATCTTCTTCATTTGGATTTCCTTTGCCTTTTACCGCAATAAATTTCATCTCTGGAATATCCACGATCTCAGGCTTATTATTCGGCATGTAAAATTCCTTGTATTCTTTTTTATAATCAAATGGCATCTTCCGGCTCCTTCCAAAACTTTCCTTTATGAAAATTCTCATTTCTAAGCTTCTTAGCTGTCAGTCGAAATATCACACAGCCATCCGGACATACAATGTCCTTCACATATTTTCCACTGCCGCCGATGTTTTCCAGATCACCTCCGCTTCGTACTGCCTCCATAACCGGAAACATAATCATCATGACTTTGGAGCAGATTCCCTGTCCTTGTGTATTTACCGGACATCCGTAAGTACAGGTATATGTATCTCCGATTTCCTCACCGTTGCGGCAGTAATGCTCCGTATAATCGCCGCGAAGAAATCCTGTCACCTCAATCTCAAACTCATATTCCTCATCATACCATTTTTTCAAGACTGATCCCCTCTATTTTACTTTGCAGTTTTTCTGATGTGCCTTTATTTTTTTCATTACCCAATCGTAGTGGCTGGAAGTGCTGCTCACAAAATAAGATCCAAGTGTCGACCCGCCCACAGCCGGAAATGCTTTCGACAAAAACAATTCCTCATTCGTAAAGAGATTGATTTTCTCTATAACTTCTGCATGGGAGCCTGCAAGCAATTCCCTTGCTTCCTCAAAACTTGTTCCCTGATGCTTTTTCCAAAATGCCTGATTCATGGGGGCAATCGTTCTCCAGGTATAAATCTTAGGCAGGAACTGCACACTTTTTTCATCTGCATTCCCATCCACAAACCGGATCATAAGCTGATGCCATTCATATAAATGAACCAGAACATCCCTCACATTCTTATCCCTCTTCCAGTGAGCTTCTGTTTTCTTTTCATCTGCACTAAAATCAAAAGGTGTTGTCAGCTCCTTTTCGCTAAGCGAATCAATTAGCTTATTCAGTTTTTCAAAATTCTCTTCTGCCGTTGTCAGCAGGTCTTCCTTGTTTCTTGGTCTCGGCATTTTATACTTCCTCCCCGTATTCACTTATCATATTTTTTGCAATGCGGATCAGGTACTTCCCCGGATACAAACCCTGTCTCATTCCTCATTAACGCAAGCTGCTTTCTTACCTTGATCGCATCCTGAATTAGTTCTATCTTTGAAGCTATTGCATCCTTATACCAGGATGATAGATCAATCAGGATAGAATCCCTGCCAGAAACATCTGCATATCCTTTGATGTGAGCAGTGTCCTGTCCATCCGGTAACCATCCATGATGCTTATCCCGTCACCGGCACCTTGTGCAGTATGAATCGTTATCCCTGCTTTACACAATGTTAACTTGTGATAATGTCTCCTTATGATTAACTTATGAAAATGTCACTTTTATGGGCATCCTTAAATTATGAAAGAAGGTAAAATATTATTGTCACAAGAACAACTCAAAACTTATAAGGTTATTAATAGCTTTATTGATAACTCTATTTCCAGACAGCAAGCAGCTGAGTTACTTGGTTTATCTACACGCCAGATTACACGTTTAAAGAAAGGGGTTTTACAATCTGGTGCCGAATCTCTGATTCACAAAAATACAGGTAGAAAACCGTCTCATGCTTTTTCCCCAGAAAAAAAGGAAGAAATCCTTGCCATCCACTCTCTGCCAGAGTTCGAACAGGTTAACTTCCTTCATTTCCAAGAAATACTTGCTGACAGATATGATATTACTATATCATATACGCCTCTTATTAGTATACTCAAAAATTCTGGAATTCAAAGCCCTAAAAAGAAGAAAATGCGTAAACGTACACATCGCAGAGCTCGCAGGGCACATCCATACTCGCTTATTCAAATAGATTCCACTCCATTTGAATGGTTCGGTGGAAATCAGAAATTCTCCCTTCATGGTGCCATCGATGATGCCACCGGACAGGTGGTCGGATTATATATGACGCAGAACGAATGTCTTTTTGGCTATCTTGAAATGATGCGGCAGTGTTGTTTGGAGTTTGGCGTACCTCAGTCTCTCTATTCCGATAATCATACTATTTTCCGTTCTCCAAAGACCGGGAAACTTTCAGTGGAAGAAATGATTGCCGGGAAAGCAGTGAGTTTAACTCAGTTTGGACGTTCCATGCATGAATTGGGCATTGACTTAATCTTTGCCAAAACGCCTCAAGCAAAGGGTCGGATAGAACGTTTATGGGATACTTTACAAAGCAGGCTTCCTGTAGAATTAGCCATGCACAATATTAAAACCGTATCCGAAGCAAATGAATTTCTGGAAAAGGAATACCGTACATTATTCAACCAGAAATTTTCAGTGCCGTGCGAAGGAGAAAGCCTTTATGTGCCACTTAAGGAAGGTGTCAAAATAGATGAGATTCTTTGCATCAAACATAAGAGAAAGACAGATAATGCCGGATCCTTTTCCTTTAAAAATAGATGTTTTCAGATACTGGACAAGGGATTTCCCATTATATCAGCAAGGCGAGAAATAGAAGTATTAATTAACCCACGTTATGGGATTAAAGTCAGTTATAAAGGAAAAACCTATGATACCATACGCTATATGAAACCACAGCGAAAAGATACGAAAACAAGCGTCAGTGTTCCCAAGAAGGCCGTAAGTAGTGTGGCTCCTCATTTAAGACACAGTTCAGAGGAATGGAAAAGAATCTGGTGGCAGGAGGATTATAACCAGTCCCTAAAGTTTTTATATGAGCTGTTTTTCGAGAAACAGCAGTCTGCTTCTTAATTGGCTTAACTACCAAAGAATTATCAGCATCTGGTGCGTCAAGAGCAGCTCGCTGTTTATATACTCTTGACGCGCCAGATGTTGATAATTATAATCTAAGCCTCCAATTAAGAAGTGACATTTTGTCAAGTTAAAACAATGCTAAAAAAGTGACATTTTCAAAAGTTATTGACTTTCCATTAAATATATTTAACAGACACTGTCTGTTAAATCTCTAATCTTTCAAATCAGAATTATCTAGCTTGATATAATATCAAGATTTAATGCACTCTTCAACTCTTCTTCTGTTGGTATGTATGTCATATACTTAGAAGCAAATATTTGTGTATTATCTTCCGGTAATGTGTATTTAACGACCGAATTACTTTTATCTGCACAAAGCACAATACCGATAGGTGGATTGTCCCCTTCTTTCATCAATTCTCGCGTGTAATAATTTACATACATTTGCATCTGACCTAAATCTTGGTGTGTAAGCTTACCAATTTGAAATCGAACAAAACATGACATTTCAAAATATAGTTGTAAAAAACGAGGTCAATGTAGAAGTGCTCATTGTAAAATAGAAGATGCTTTTGTCTTGCCTCAAAACAAAATCCTCTGCCTAATTCAAGTAAAAATTTCTGTAGATGGTCAATGATTGCCTGTTCCAAATCTTTTTCTTGGCTTCTAAATCCAAAAACTCCAAGACATATGGTTTTTTTATGATTTTTTCATATTCTGGTTTTGGTTCTAATTGATTAATCTCGTCTGCAACTTTAGACTTGTCGTTACCTGCAAGGATTCGGTCATAATACATTGTATTAATTTGCCGCTCTAACTGACGAACACTCCATCTAACTTTCACACATTCTTCCTTGTAAGTGCCGTCCTTGTTTGTCCATGCGTGTTTATTCGTATACATCGCACCCCCACAAGCTGGACACTTTAATATTCCTGTTAATAAGTGTGACCTGTCTTTTACAACTTTTGATGGCTGCTTGATCCCTGTGGCAACACGTTTTGCATTAACTCTTTGCCATAATTCTTCACCTACGATCACTTCATGCTGACCATCCTCTAAAATGTAATCATCTGTGTTGACTTGCCTGTATTCGCACTTTGTTCCCTTTACTTTTTCCTGTTTTCTTCTTCCATATGCAATCTTCCCACTGTAAATATTTGCCGTACTAAATGCCCGCTCCATGTTTCTAGCTTTCCATTTTGACGGGGTATCTTTTTAATCCCCTGAAGGTTAAGATATTTTGCAATACCGCCATAACCGATATTGCAAGCTCTCGTATATAATGCGGATTACTTCTGCTTCGTTTTCGGCTATCAGCAACTGATTATTGTCCAAATAGAAACCATAAGGAGCAAAGCCGCCATTCCAACCACCTTGTCTTGCTTTTTCCCTTCTCCCGTTCATAGTCTGCTCATTAATATTTTCTCTTTCTATTTCCGAAACAGCAGAAATTAAAGAGATTAGGAGTTTACCGCTTGTTTGAGATGAGTTCATCCCTTCTTCGATACAGATTAAGTTTATCCCATACGACTGAATATACTCCAATGAATTTTACCGTTTAGTTATGATATGCTAAGACTAAGAATTGAACTTATTAGTTTTAGCAAAAAGAGAAACATTATTTAAAACAGTAGGATAATATGCTATTATCCTACATTCTTTTATGATAATAGTAAACAAAGAAAATTGCTATATATTTTAAAGGGCATATGAAAAATAATTTTCGAAAATTAAATGAGGGATATTTAGTATTAGATAATGAGGTGAACGATGCACATACCCATTAGTACATAAAGTTTCGCTGACGATTTATTGAACACAATTATTTACAATACGGACTCTTGCGGTCTGTTTCTGACACACTGCATAGGACTTTTGACACGGGGAGTTTTTATTTTGATTTCTTCTGGTTGATACAATCGCACGTTCCATTTGGATAATTCAAGAGAGTTCATTTTACTTTATCGGGTGCATACTGTTATGCAATTTATATTATCCTCCACCATCCTTACAGTTTTTCATAGGCTTCATTTATATAGTTTGATGTCCTGCGGATTTGTGATGATAGCTGGGGCGCAGGTGGTGTCCATTATCAATTATCCGACGTTTGGAAAGTCATTGTCATCATCGGAATGATCGTCAACAATTTCGCTGACTTATTACATCATTTTTTGTTCTGATCAAATAAAAATTCCACAATTTTATTTTTGCATTTTAAATGCTCATCTGATGTCATCATTTCTTTAGTCCGATTTCGAGGCATAGAATTTGTCATAGTCTTTTCAATTTGCCCTTGTTTGTTTAAAAGAATAATCTCATCAGCTAGTATAATTGCTTCATCAACATCGTGTGAGACAAAAAGAACGGAGCTTTTTTGCTTGAGCCACATTTTCTCTAATTCAAATCCTACGTGCCAGATTTTATATTGATCTAACGCCGAAAAGGGCTCATCAAGTAATAATAAATTAGGTTTAATTATTAAAGCGCGCAAAATGCAGACTATTTGCTGCTGTCCTCCCGAAAGATTATAAATTTTTTCTTTAAGGTTTATTTCAATGCCAAAATCTTCAATTAAACCTTTAACTGCTTCTATTCTTTCTTTTAAGGAAACTCCCTGTATTTTAAGAGGAAAAGATATGTTTTCCGATATCGATAACCAAGGAAACAAAGAGGACCTATAATCCTGCCATACATACCCTATTCGTAATTTCTGTTTAGAACTTGAAATTTCTCCGCTATCTTTTTCTATTGTTCCAGCAATTATATTCAACAATGTTGATTTCCCACAACCATTAGAGCCAACAATTGTGTAAAACCGTTCGTCTTTTATGTTAAATGTAAAATTAGGTAGCACAATATTATTAAATGATTTTGAAATGTTTTTTAATCTAATCATAACTTTCCCGCCCATGGAATTGCTTTACTTTCGAGTAAAACAAAAATTCTATTGTTTATAATCCCCAAAATACCCGTTGATGCTACAAGGGCATAAAGTTCTGGCATTGAAAGTTTGACATTGGACTCATATATTTTTTGTCCAATACCAAAATCACTGCCTATAAACATCTCGCACATAATTTCAGCAAGAAGTGCATATGAGATAGCAATTCGCATACCTACCAATATTTGTGGTAAAGCCTCATAAAAAGTTATCCATTTAAAAATCTGCGTTTTACTAGTACCATAGACCTTTGCTACTTCTTTCCGTATTTTGCTGGTTTGTTTAACTCCATAAGTTGTATTTAATGTGATGATCCAAAACGTTGCCCAAAAGGTCATCGCTATTTTAACTTCATCGTTAATCCCAAATAATAAAATAAATATCGGATATAAAGTTATTACTGGAATGGATCGGAAAAAGTCAATTAGCCATTCAAATGATTCGTATAAAAATTTAGTAAATCCTATTATTAATCCAATAAAAACACCTAATACCGTAGCACTAAAAAAACCTGAGAATACTCGTTTTAAAGTATGTATTATTTCTTTCAATAAATTATTATGTGTAAATAAATTAACAAAAGCTGAAAAAACTTTTGCAGGTGATGGGAAGAGTGTTGGCTCAAGCAAATTAAGACTTGAAACAATCTGCCAAACAAACAAAACAAACACTAATCCCAATATTCTAATTAAAGTAGAGAAAAACTTCCTCAATCTAATTCCTCCATGAATGAATAATCAAAATATATTGAATAATCCGGGAACGATTTTCTTTATTTGCTTCATCAACTTTGTAATATTCACCGATATCAATAACTCTTTCCAAGTTTTGGCTACCTAAGCTAACACGAAAATCGTGGAACTGCCAAATCTCTTTAACGTACTCTAAGTCCAAGTTTACTACCCTAGCCACTATTTCATGAGCCTCAGATACATTGTCTTTCGCAAATGCAGCGGCTTTTTCAATTGCTCTTATGAGTCGAATAACATTATCTCTGTTTTCATTAGCGTAATCTTTATTTGCAACCAAAAGTACATCAAATACAATATCTTCCCGAAAGACTATTGCATCTTCACCAAGAGCTCTTTGTGCATTGAAAAGAAAAGGATAAAAGCAGAAATGGCATCAACAGATCCCGAGATGATTGCACCACTAATTGTATTTGCTTGCATTCTTAAAATTTCAATATCATCAGACAAATTGTGTTTATTAATAAAATTCATTGCATAAATCTCAGAGGATAATCCACTGAACGCTAATCTTTTCCCTCTTAAATCCTCTGGATTTTCTATTCCGGCACTTCTCCGTGCAACAATAGAAGTGGAGGCAGTAGTATTGATAGAAGCCACTGCTGATATATTAATATCTCCTGAAAATCCAAAATTACCAACCATAACATCCATAGTTGTTCCTATATCGGCAGAATTTGAAATTACAGCTTGAAACATTCAGCACCGGTAGGTAAATAAGTAATATCCAAATTTAAACCTTGTTCCTCGAAAAATCCCATTTCAGAAGCTATTATAGCTAATGTTGCTTGATCGTGCCTAGATACTGCAAAGCGAATTATCTCTGTTTCATTGTTTCCGCAAGCAACTAAGACGAAAGCTATACTGATGACAAGGAACATAGTCAATAGTCTTTTCATAAATCACCTCCAAGGTCTGTTATTACATGTTATATGAAACATCTTAATCCTACAAGCACAACTTTTTTAGTAATTTTGTAAAATCACTTCTCCATTTTAACACATCATCATTTGATAATGAATTTGCAGAATAAGGTTTAATGACAATATGAACTTTTTTACTTGCATACACTACTCCAAAAGGCAGAGATTTGCTAGCATTCAATTTTTGAGGTAAATTAATATAGTCCTTATCAAATATAGCTTCCAAATCGAGATCTTTTACATTTATTAAATTATTGAAGTGATCTCTAAGATATCTAATGGGAACCTTCGTAACAACTATTAAGTGACAATCAAGATGCTTAAGCGTAGTTTTGAGATTCGCTTGACCCCTCTTATAAATGCATCAAAGATAAGTGGAGAATCCAAAGGATAACCGTTTTGAATAAACTTGATATCCATCAATTTGTCACATATGCATAAGACGTAGTCGCAATTTTTTAATGTGGCAATATCATTAACGTTTATTGTCGGTTTATGCTCAGGAATAAGAGATTTTGGTAAACACTTCAAAATATCCATATAATCTGTTTCCGAATCTTCGATGATGAGAATTTTTTTGCCTAACGTATGGTTTTCCATGATTACACTTCCTTATCATCAGACTAGTATTTTCCCTTAATAATTTTTTTGAAATCTTCTTTCCACTTCACAATATCATCTTTTGATCCTTCATTATTGTTTGTAGAATAAGGTTTAATGACTATATGGACTTTTTTACTTGAATACACTACTCCAAAAGGCAGAGACTTGCTTGCATTTAATTTTTGAGGCAAATTAATATAGTCCTTATCAAATACAGTCTTCATATCGAGATCATTTCTTAAAATTAAGTCATTAAAATGATCTCTTAAATATCTAACGGGCAATTTAGTAACAATTATAAAATGACAATTAAGAAAATGGCTAATCAACCTAGATATATGATTTATACTCTGGTTTAAATCATCAAGGACAGTTGGGGAATCTAATGGTATACCATTGGCTATGGGCTCAACTGTCGTTAAATCACAAATACACCAATTGTAGTCTTTTCTACCAAATATTTCAATATCTTTATCTTTTGTTGGTTCTCGTCTTGGCTCAACATCCTCCGGTAAGCAAGAACAAACATCGTTATAATCCGCATCTCCGTTTTCAAAGATGAGGGCTCTCTTGCTTGATTTGTTATTGCGCATAATTATTTCTCCTATTGATTGTATTCAGACAGCCTTTACACTCGCGTTGTAAAGAGCACCACTTTATCAGGTAGCTAAATTTTCTATATAATGGAATGTATAATATTCACTGGAGTGTGGGATACTTACTTTTCCAATAGATTTTATTGAAGCTTTGTACTCACGAGTACACTTTGAAAATAATTCATCAGATATTAATATTTTATCCTTAAACAAAGAAGAGGGGTTTTCGTCTATAGTAACTAGCTCACGTCCAGAAACATTTTCAATTTTTTTAGCTAAGCTGATATTTTTTCCTATTCCTGTATAAAATATACAAGGACTGCAACCCAACGTCGAAAAAATCGCTTCACCAACACTAGCCCCCATGCCTAGGCTAATCTTTTCAGCTTTTTTTTCACCAAATAAATCTCGAGCAAAAGGTAGCAACTCTTTATTAAATCGCATTCTAATTTCACTCATAGTACAAATAGCACGAAAACATGACTCGTCTAATTCCTCTCGAATAACTTGATTGAATGTAATTAACATACTGCCACCGAGATGACAAGTAATCATTCCGTAATGGCTGCTACTCGCATCCTCAATGATTTCGGAAAATTGATAAATGAATTTTAATGCCAATTTCTCGCACTTCTTGTCACCGTTAAATAAACTGGAAAGTCCTCGAATATCTAAAAATACCGATATGCAAGGATTGTGGCCAAATGGAATATAATCATTTATTTGCATCATTAAATTATTTTCACTATCGGCACTATATAAAACTTCACTAAGCACCCCTTGATGAACCCCTCGTTGAATATTTTTAAATACAAGTGCGCCATACATCAATCCATAATCATCTAAATTTGATTCATCATTATGAAATTTACTTAACTCTCTAATGCTCAAATCATCTTCTCTAATATTTACAAGAACAAGAAAACCTAACGATCCTACAGGGGTAGATATTAAAGAAAATCCCATCTTTTTTTTACTTGCTTCATCCTCTGAAAATATTGAATCGTTTTTAAAGTAGAGCCTTTCTGCAATCTCATAAATCTTCTTATCTGTAACTGGAGTAACAACTCCGTTTCTGTGCAAAAATCCAAATCTACCATTTTTACGATTATAGAGCAAAACGCTAATTTTCTCGCAACCATGTGTTTTTTTTATATGCTCCATCAATTCTAATGCTTTTTTACTATAAAAAATAGATTGGAAATCTCTCCTTGATTCATCTATTTTATCGTTATAAGGAATTTCGAATTCATGCATTCCGCGCAACAACCCGTTTAATTTTATTTTAGACAATGAGTTTATTAATTTAGTAAATCTTGGACCTTCTTCTGGGTCTGTACTTTTTTCGTCTTCCCTATACCATATCCATATGTTTTCCGATGTTGTGACAATATCAATATCATTTCCACTTAGCACAGAATTACCACTTTCATTGCGAACGTGCTTTTGTCTATCCCAATCTTGAAGTTCATCAACTAATTTCAACAAATAGGCGAAAGGCTGTGCTTGGTATATTCCATTATCTTTTGCAAATATTTTAAAATTACTAATATTAATTCCGGCATGAAATAGTTCTAAAGATTTTACGTCTGTAATTTTTATATTATGCAGGGCAATAGCGCATGCTGCTTCTTTTATAATTCCTACAACGTCTGAATTTTTTATATTATTAGCAGTCTTTTCGACACAAGAAAGGGCGAGCATAATTAAATTAGTTTCCTTATTATTATCTTCTTTGGCGGCGAAATCAACAATGCCGTTAAGCATATCTTTGTAAGAAATCCACAACTTTAATAAAAGCAATGAACTAAAAATACCATGATCTATGTGTTTCTTCTTGCCAGCATCATGGTTCCTAATAACGGAATATACTTCCATAATAGCATTGTAGCTTAATTTTGGATTAGCTAACCCTGATGCTATACCTGCGGGTCGCAAGTATTCAAATAAATCCTTGTCTTTCTCGAAATCAGATATCGATTTAAGAGGAGAACATTCTATTTTGCTAATATCATAAAATCTATCCAACGCATTTGTACCCAAGTTAATCCCTGCTAGGAAATTCAAAGAATATTTGAACTGTTCATTTATGCGTTGGGATACTTTTTTCCAAACTTCTTCCGCATTAATTTCATACCGATCATTTTCAAACAAATATCCCATATCATGCCAGAATGAAGCTACAGTCCAAGTATGAATAAATTTATTGTGGTCATCAAACAACTTACTGATTGTTAAATTATTTTCATAAATGAAGAGACCCAATATGTAAACTTTAAAAACATGCGTCGAGTGATCACGATAATCAGGGTGATAATCCTGATTTATCTCCATTTTACCCAAAAGAAAAAGATCTGGGAATATTCCATATTCCGAATAGTTACCCCAAATAAGTTTACCTAGTTTAATTGTCGCATCAAAACGTTCGGTCTCATTCTCCCCAAGAGCTTTTTCAAGTTTTCTTCATTGTTATTAAGCCAACCAAGGTTTTTAATCATAGGTGATTCAATAGCCCAATCAAAAAGTCTTTTGTTTATGCCGTTCATAAATAAAACCCTCCGTGTTTTAAATTTAAATACAACGCAAATTTATGGAGACATTTAAATACCCTGTTTCACACAATTTTACAAAGAGGAAAAACGCAAGTGTTGGTTATTTTTCGCCTTCGCAAAATTGGTTTATCTTAGGTTTTTGGAAGTCCATCATGTCTCAGGGTAGCTGTCATCAATAACAGTAACCGTCCCTGTTGTGCCATCAACTTCAATCATCATGCCTGAACGAAGCATCTTAGTGGCCTCGCCCAAGCCAGTCACACAAGGCTTTTTCTTCTCCCTTGACACGATTGCGGCATGACAAAGCCTTCCGCCTTCATCAGTAGCATAAGCTAAAGCTACATCAAGTGCCGCACCGAGTTCCGGACGTGTCATACTGGTAACAATAATCTCATCTGATGCAAGCACAGGATTCCCCTCATCCAAGGAGACAATCCGCACTCGTCCTTGCACAACACCCGGTGATGTTGGCATTCCGCGAAGTAGATCCCCCTTTTTGGCTACATCGTATTCTTTTTTACCGAAAACACCTGTTTCTGTTGGTTGATATAATTTGACAGAACCGTCTATCAGTCCTATACAATACTTCACGGATCGTTCCTTTAGGGTTTCGATTGTAACATCACCCTCACCAATGATGGCTCGTGTAATCTCATCACGCGTCATAAAGTATATCAAGTTAGTGGGTATATCAAGCAAATCTGATAGTGTTTTATACATTGGAGCGGCATAATGATCAGCTATCGAAAGTGTATCAGTACGTTCACATTTCAAAATGCTAATTCACGCACTAATTCACCTAATCGCACAATATGTTCAGGAAATCCGTCAAGGGATTTTATGTCGTTCTTAATCGGTGCAGAAGGTTGTTTCATGTGTTTTACTGTATCTTCGCTTGAAGGACGAGCTCCCAAATTGTATGGGGTGTACGCAACCCCAAACGTGTCCGCATGGAACGATGCTGCTGCCAAAATTGCTTCATCCTCAGCCCCGTCTGCAAAGCGAGATTTCAATACTTCCAAGTTTTGTTGTTCCAAGGTGAACCAATTGGGTTCAGACGTAACAATAAAGGTTGGAAGTCCGTTATCCACTTCTGTTTGAAAACCTGCTTTTCGGAGTTTATCAATAAGACAATTCACAACAAAGTGTTCTACACCCCAAAATACGTACATAGTATTCGCATGATCTTCATAAGCATCCCAGTATGAGTTCAAATCCTCCAGTAAATCTTGGCGGAGATGAGAACTACGCCATCGAGTGGAAGATGAAACAATCTGAGCGGTACGAACCAATCGCCTTACATTACGAGCAGTAGTCGTAATATATTTCTGTGCAACTACATCTGGCTTTAGCTCCGGACTAAGTTTTCGAATTAATTCATCGCTAGTAAAATCAAAACACTTCTCCGTAGAATCGTAAACAATGTACTTAAAAGCATAGTCAACCCCATAATTTCTACGAAATACAGGTGCAAGACTTCCGCGCAAGCTCAAATCCATATAAAGTACAGATTGAGGGCACTTCAAACCAAGTTGAACTCCTTTTGGTGGTTTTGGGTAAGTTGGTAGTGTTGACATATTAATAACCCCTTTCTAAATTTGGTTAATAGTAGTTATCGGACGTGCTTGCAAAAGCCAAAGGATTCCATCGGCATCTATAGCCCATTCTATGTCTGCCGCAAATCCTAAATCACGTTCCACTCTTTTTGTTAAATCTGCGATTTCTTTAATTTCTTCATCGGTCAATGAACAACGTTGCGAATCTTCTGTTGGAGTATTTTTTGTGCGAATGCCATTATCCGCCAGCGTGACTTGTATTAATTTACGTCCTACAAAAGTCTTGAATGTTTCATCATCCAAGTAATCAATGGAATCGGGCGTTACATCACCATGAACAACAGGCTCACCCAACCCATAGCTACTCTCTATAATGACCTTCGATTCGCCGGTGCTAGGATCTCTGCTGAAAGCAATACCAGCGCGTGTAGCGTTCACCATTCGTTGAACAAGAACAGCGATTTGATCTGGTTCAACAGCTTCGTTGTGGTTTATTTGAAAAAGATCAGTTGAGCCACTACTTTTCACTTCCGCAAAAGCACGTTCCAAGTCTATAGTTGATCTAATCCCTAAACGCGTTTTAAACTGCCCTGCAAATGCTTCATTTGCGGAATCTTCGTTGACGGCCGAAGAACGTGCAGCGACCGGCGAAGATAGGGTGTTAATGATATCCTGTGCTATGCGAGTAAATTCATCTTTCGTACATACTCTGGAAACCGCAAAACCGTCCGGCACAGCGAACCCAAGTTGGGTAGCTTTTGCGAGATTTGCGGCTTTTGCTCCGAATAAAGATGTGTCAGTTGCATTCGGTGACAATAACGAATATGCCTTAGCACCCAGTTCAATTTTTGATATTTCATTACCTATGCACTTCAAAAATTCATCTCCCTTACAATATATGTGTTTCCACGAAAACTCCAAAGCCGGTCATAAAGCCATTTTACAGTGGGCAGAAATGCTGTCCCGTCTATTATAATGGTAATGCATTTTCTGGAACATTAATCTGGTTTTGTTATAAAATAGTTTCTTTGGTTACTCGATATATGTTTCAAATATTCCGTTCCATAATTTACCATTTGAAATTGTCATTCCGCAAAGTTTTCACCATTAGTCATAATACCTACTCATCACAAACAGTTTTACTGTTCAGGTAGTGATTGGTTTTAACTGAACTACAAAAAGTTTTCTATCAGACACAATCCATTCTATATCCGAAAGGCATATAAGAATGGTTTATTGTTTCAAGATACATATCTTATGCCACATAGCTCCATAAATCTTCCTTTTTTAGTTCTTCCTGATATTACAGTATCAATACTTTTTTACAATACTCTGCGAATACTTCACTTGTATTATTATACAGAGGATTTTAGTAAAAGTAACGCCAAAACTCATAATTAGATCCCCATCTTAATTATAAATATGTATGAAGAGACACTTATAAATCACCGCATATCTGAACTATTTAGTAAGTAATTCCTTATATTAATAATTTAATTCTACACTGTATGATTATTCACGAAACAGCTCCTTTATTCTATTGTACGATTTTTGGGCAACATAATAGCTTTGTTTTCTCATAAACAAACTCTTAACTAAACCTACGAGCATTGGATAAAATTAAATGGAAACGCACTCTTAATAAATTTATATTTCATTCACTATTACCGATCCAATCATGCTTAGTATAATATTATTAATTAGGGAAACTATAAAAATATATTATAGTTATCTATACGTTTCCGTTTCGCAGAATAGGCTGTTCTGAGTAACCGAATTTATTAAATATATCCATTTAATAATAACTAATCAACATAACATTGTCAACATATTTCTGCTTGAAAATTGTAGATTTTATAAAATATTTATGATTTTTGTTTAAATGACTTTTAAAACAGAAAGTAAACCATGTAAATAAATAATATTAAGGGTCAAATTCATGGTCAATAAACGGATTTAGAAAGGAGCTGTTTATCATGCCAAAGCGTGGCGAAAATATTAGGAAACGAAAAGACGATCGATGGGAAGGACGTTACATCAAAGGATATGATTCTGAAGGAAAAGCTAAATACGGTTCGGTCTATGGAAAGAGTTATCTGGAAGTAAAGAGAAAATTGATACAGGCTTTAGAAAATAAAAATATACATTCTCTTCCAGAAAGATGTAAAAACATAAAATTTAGAGAGGTTCTTTTTTTATGGCTGAATAATAATAAAATCAAGTTACGTCCACAGACTTATGTCAAATATTCACAAATGATTGAAAACCATCTTGCCGAAACAATCGGAAACTATATGATAGCAAGGATTGAAGTACCAATCATAAATAAATTTTTAGAAGAGAAAATGAATCATGGACGTTTGGATAAAAAAGGAGGATTATCGTCAAGTTATGTTAAAACACTGATTTTCATTATTAATTCTTCAATTGAATTTGCAGTCACTCATAATTATTGCCCTCCCCTCTGCGGAGAAATCAATAAGCCAATACAAAAGAAAACAAACTGTAAAGTATTGTCCGTTGATGAGCAAAACAGACTGGAGAGTTTTGTTACAGAAAATATGGACGGTACAAAGCTAGGAATATTAATTTGCTTGCATACTGGTCTTCGTATTGGAGAAATTTGCGGACTTCAATGGTCTGACATTGATTTTAAAAATAACATTCTCACTGTACAGCGAACGGTTTATCGAATTTCTAATGATGAAAACAAGGCTGGAGAAGCGAAAACAAGGCTGACCATTGGAGAACCAAAAACAGTGTCTTCAAACCGTATTATTCCCATACCAACCTATTTATTTACTGCCATATCTCGATATAAACATTTAACTTCTTCCAAGTTCGTTATTTCGGATGACAATTATAATTTCGTTGATCCCAGAACGTATCAAAATCGTTTTCATCGGTACTTGAAAGAATGTTTCATTAACGATATAAACTTTCATGCACTTCGCCACACCTTTGCTACTCGATGTATTGAGGTCGGTATGGATATCAAGTCATTGAGTGAAATACTTGGACATGCAAACGTAAACATAACACTAAATACTTACGTCCATTCGTCACTTGAACAAAAAAGAAGCCAAATTGAATTGTTAAGTGCTATTAAGGGTCAAAAATCGGGTCAATTAATATCGTGAATTCCTTATTATACAGTAAATTTGAGAATATATTCGCAGAACAGCCTATTCTACGAAATGTCATTTGTTTGTTAAGCCTCATCGTTTTTTTCATGAAGCTTCACCTTTCGATTTATTATACGCACATCACTTCTTCCTTCGCATAACATCACTTTCGTCTGTATTTTTAATAAACACAGTATGATACGTGAAATTCCATTTAGTTATGATAACGAAGTCCCCCTCTTATTTGGTTTTAGCTTGTGAAACCCTGAGCATTATATCAAAGGAAGACTTCTTTTTTTTCAGAGCTGCTGCTACTTCTGTTCTCCAACGCTTAGCGTATGGCTTAACCTGAGGTTTTTGACATTTATTAAAATCATAGCATAATCATGTCGAAAATTCACGAACTTTCGTTCGACTAATTTCGACATAATTCGACAAATAAAATCGAACGGTAACGTAATCAAAATAAAAATACTATTACCATATCTCTATGGTTCTTACTTTACATTGGGTAAATCGAGCATAGTGAAAATATTAAAATGCGCTGTAACAGGCAGATTTAATAACCTGTTATGCGCTTTATTGTTTTGTCAAATATCTGAACTTGGGTAAGAACCATCGCTATAAGTAATAGTATTTTAATTTTCAACTTGAAAAGAGTATATTCCGGTGGAGCGTGCTTGACCGTAGGTGCGTCATTTTGGCAAGGGAATTGAGACATGGACATAAACAAGATGTCTTTCTAACGAAAAGATAATTTCGGTTTGTTTATGGCGGGCTTCAACAATTATTAAGGTGAGTTAGATAAATACAGCTCCTATTTTACTCCATATCCGCCATTTTCTTTTAACTATTGAAATGATTTTTTTCTAACCATTCTCCAGTTAGTATATTTTGGAAAGATTAAAATTAAAATGCAATTTTTCTAAAATAAAATTATCAAATCGGGTAGGAGGTAGTTGATTAATTCAACTACCGACCTCCCACACCATGGTTGGCAACTATCAGCCCCCACAGCGGAATTTTAACGCCTATCTATGCGCCATGCATGGCGCACCAACAGTAAAAGCAACGACATAAACGCCGTTGCTTTTTCACATTGTATAAATACCCGACTACAGGTTACAGTATCGATAATACTCCAAACAACCTTGCGGCAGTCATAACGATAAAGCGGATTTCTGATACTTCTCTGTACCATTCACCGCAATGTTACGCTTCCTTTTCCGGCGTTCCCTTTCCGCCTGAACCATATTCAATTTTTCTTCAGTAACAATAGCCTGATGGTTAGCTGTAATATAATAGCTCTGTACCTCTCCACGGTATCAAAGTCAGCCGAAGTCTTTGCGGCAGCCGTTCCTAATGAATCTTTTTCCCTGCGGATTCAATGCTTGCCCCAACCGTCTGTATCTTCTTCCTGTTACTGCTATTTTCTGCAGGGCGGTAAAGATTCCTCTGCCTGTCGTTCCAGGTCTTTAAGTGCATTCTCTGTTTCATAATTTCCCTCTGGAGGGCATCATACTGCGACTGCGTATTCTTGATTTCACTGTTGACGCCTTTCAAGACAGTCTGTAGTTTTTTGGTATCACCGCCAATTTCCACCGTGATACCCTGTATGCGATTGGCCATGTGATACTTCCCTCCTCTGCTTTTACACACAAAAAAAGAGTCGGTAAAGGCTCAAACATGTATAGAAAAGGCACCTGTCATTATTAACAGATGCCATCCCTGCTTTTATTTCTTATATTGTAGCTAATATAACTAAGATTTACACCACCTTCTTATATAAGCCGTGCCGATTACAATAGGCATACAGAATACCGTGCCCACGTTTGGCAAATCTCCCTTCTACATTTTGCTCAGGATACAACTTAATCAGCTCCACATAATTAGCCGTAACATAAGCTAAAAATGAAACATAATGGCTTTTACTCATTTCATGTTGGATGGAGATATAATATTCTCCATCCATATCCTCTACGTTCATATCATGCTGTTGCCCGGCTTCCTCTGCTTCAAGTACCGGCAGTAAAATACCACAGCAGCTATAGGAAGCAGTTCCGGTTGCCTGTATCACATTCCCACAGACAGGGCACACATAAAAAGAGACTTTCTTCATATTGCCGGAACGGTTTTCGTTTTCTGCATATTCCCCAGTCAGCAGTTCTGCAAGGGATACCCCCAGCGAAGCAGCTAATTCTGTTATGATTCCTACATCTGGAAGACCTTTTCCGGTTTCCCATTTTGATATTGTTTTATCACTCACGCCTAAAATCAGAGCTAACTGCTTCTGTGTGCAGCATTTCTTCTCCTCAGTTCCTTGATTGTATTTCCCGTGACATAACCCATTGTTCTACCTCTTTCTTTTCTGATAGAACTCATCATACGCCATCGGCCTGTTATATTCAACCTACGAACCGTAGAGTACCTGCTCCCACAAATATCTGTTGCATCTTAATTCTATTAAATTGGTATACAAATCTCGCAAAAGTGGCTACGTACCAATTCCCTTCTATACCGTTCCAACACAGGACGCCTTTCATCTACGGCAAGCCCTTGTCTTGCCAGCTCCGGGTAAATCCCATTCCATGCTCTTTGTACTGCCTCTGATGTATGCAGGATTTTAAAAACAGCATATTTCCCTCCATCCAAATCCCCAAATTTTACACCATCCCCACAGATACACTTATCATCTGTAAGAACAAGGCAGACATCATAGCGGCACTCTTCTGGCTTCACCAATGCCGGATTATCCTGTGCAATCCCCAATATGACCGTTTGATCCTCTCACAGATGGTTCTCTGTTACCCAGCCCTTAAATGTTTCCATAAGCTGTGAATTCCCGACACCATAAGCCCCCGTCCTTCTCATATAAGCTATCCAGTAAGGCGGCATTGTTTCAATCTCCATATTCATAAAAAATCCTCTTTCATTTTTAGTACACCGGTGCCTGAAAGTAGCATATAATGCTTTAAAATAAAAATCAACCTATATTTTAAAATAGATAAAATTATTTCCCCTGTCAGATTAGAATCTATCCATGTCCTCCTGTGTTGCCACCGCAGTATATTTACATTCATCATTCCTGCTTTCCGCATACATATCATTCAAATAACTTCAATAAATTCCATATGGTCTAAACCCTCTTTCTGTTTAAGACAAAGGTGGATTGCTTTCATTGCTAGACTGCAAAGTTTGCATGAGGGCAAAGAAATGCTTAGGCTCACCGGTACTAAAATATTCATACCAAGATTCCAGTGTGTTTGATTGAAAAACACCTAAATGTTCAATAATTTGTTTCGCCCACAACAAAGCTCCGGTAGAACTTGAAGTGATAAGGTTGTTATCAGCTACCGATGGCTTGTCTATATAAAAACTTTGCCCTTTATAACCTGGAGAAACCATTTCAAGAAATCCCTGTCCATTACTGGTATGCGGACGCTTATCCAATAGCCCAAAGTTGGCAAGCGCAGCGGTAGCCCCACAGATTGCGCACACCGTAGCGCCTAAAGAAAGAAATTCGCTTGCTTTTTCGATGATAGCGCCATGCTTTGGGTCGCTCCATGTATCTGCGCCTGGTAATAGCAACATGCTTGTTTCATTCACAACAATATCATCAATTAAGCAATTGGGCATTATTGTCATACCGCCCATTGTATTAATTGGCTCTTTAGAATAACTAACCGTTTTGAGTGATATACGTTGCACGCCCTTTTTGAAAAATCGACCGGAATTTAGCTCCGAAATAACATATCCCAACTCCCAGTCGGCTAAAGTATCAAGAATGTAAACATAGACTGTATCCAAGGGTTTCCCGTTTTTTACTTCAATTTTCATTTTGTAATAGCCTCCTTCGTTTTTTCGCCGCACAAAATTCTGTCTTCGTTAACGGCATGGGATCATTATATCAAGGCGGAGTGACGACAGTATGTCATATTTGAAAAGCAATTTAATATTTTTTCAATATTTCTTTTGCACGGGTTTTGATTATTTTTACGTCTTTTAACGTATTTTACTTCATAATCCTTGTCAACAAAACCTTTCCCCTTTGCAATGATATCATATTCTATATGATTTATTTTTGCTCCATGTACTACGTCATGAGTTTCTTTAAAATCTTTTTTGATTTTAATTAGAAACTTCTTTCTCGATTAGCATATACAGAGTATTTATCTTGCGCTTCTTCTCCGAGTAATTCTTTATCGGAATTAATTTCTTTGATAATTTTAGTAGTTACTTCTTTGTCAGATAAAACCTATTTCTTTTTCAAGATTTAATATTTGCATAAAATGTTTTTCTTTAATGAAATCACTGGGGGCGTAGAGATTCTTGTGATGACGAATAAGGACATAAAGGAATAGACCCACAAGTATAACAGGAAACAATATAACATACCATATCTCACTAACTGAAATCCATATTTTTTGCCAAACTGTAGCTTGCTTTTGTTATCGCTTAGATCATTGACACATCCACAAAATTAGTGTAAGATAGTGGTCAAGTAATTGACTAATATTTTAGCGAGTCTGTGAGGTGAGATGGGTGACAATAGAAGATAAGAGGAACGCCTTTCTATATTGCAAATTCCGGGATGAACAGTTTGCACTCTATGATGAATATGCAAAAAAGAACGGTATCTTAATGAAAACATTTCTCGTGCTGAATGTTTTGTATTACGCAAAAGACGGCATGACACAAAAGGAAATCTGCGACAGAACCTTTCACTCCAAGCAGACAGTCAATCTGATTATCAAGAATCTTCTCGGCGAAGGCTATGTCACCCTCGTTGAAAACGCTGATGATAAACGGAACAAAACAGTCAATTTGACTGATTCAGGGCGTGCATACGCAGAAAAAACCGGTCAAACATATTACATGGGCAGAGGATACGGCAATGTCGATGTTTACACCGCAGGAACAGGAACAGCTGATTGCCCTTTCCAGACGTTTCACCCAGAATCTGACCAATCTTGTCAAGAAAAGTGAGGATGAAAAATGATTATCAATACAGGCGGACGGACAGATACCGTTCAATATTACACAAAGTGGCTCTTAAAGCGCTTCGATGAAGGCTATGTTTTTTCCCGTAACCCTCTGTTCCCAAACAAAGTCACACGATACGAACTGACACCAGATAAGGTGGACTGCGTTGTATTCTGCTCCAAAAATTACGAGCCGATTTTAGCAGACCTTTCTAAAATCACAGACCGATTCCATACATACTTCCACTATACGATAACAGCCTATGGCAAGGATATCGAACCCGGAGTACCTTCTGTCGAAAAAAGTATGGAAACACTTAAAAGATTATCTGTGATTGTAGGAAAACAGCGCGTGGCATGGCGCTACGACCCTGTACTTTTGACTGAAAAACATACCATTCAGACCCACATGGAGATATTTGAAAAAATGGCGAAAAAACTTGCTCCCAATGTAGACAGGTGCATTTTCAGCTTTGTAGAGATGTATAAGAAACTGGAAACGAATATGCCGGAGTTGATTCCGCTTCCCGATGCAGATAAAAATTCACTTGCCAAAGGGCTGGGAGCGATTGCAGCAAAATATGGTTTGTACATTCAGACCTGCGGAACGAATGGAGATTATTCACAGTATGGAATCCATCCGTCAGGGTGTATGACTTTGGATATTATGGGTGGTGCTAACGGAATCGTATTCAAGGATTTAAAACACAAAGGACTTCGTCAGGGGTGTCACTGCATTGACAGCCGTGACATTGGTGCATACGATACGTGTATGAACGGTTGCAAATATTGTTATGCAAATAAAAAGCCGGAAAAGGCATTTGAAAATTTTAAGTATCATGACCAGAATTCTCCATTACTGCTTGGACATTTGAAAGAAACGGATACCCTGCAGCAGGGTGCACAGAAAAGTTATCTTAATACCAATGCTGTTCATGGACAGCAGGAATTGAAACTGTAAATTTCGGAAAGAGGTAGATATTATGGTTTTTTTTGAAGTGTCAACAACAGACATTGAGACAAAAAATGTGCTTACAAAATCAAATCTGCCTGTCAGCGATTATTCCGTTAATCCCTATGTAGGCTGCACTCATGCTTGTAAGTATTGCTATGCCTGTTTCATGAAGAGATTCACAAACCACCCGGAGCCTTGGGGAGAATTCCTTGATGTTAAGTTGTGGCCGGAAATCAGGAATCCCAAAAAGTATGCAGGAAAAGAACTGTTTTTCGGTTCGGTAACAGACCCATATAATCCGCAGGAAGAAACCTATCGGCGCACACGCTCCTTACTGGAGCAGCTGCAGGGCAGCGGAATCAAGCTGAGCATCCAGACCAAATCGAACCTTGTGCTTCGGGATATCGACCTGATAAAAACGTTCCCTGATGCAAGGGTTGGGTTCAGCATCAACACACTGGATGAAGCCTTCAAAAACGACATGGACAAGGCGGTTAGCATTGAACGGCGACTTTCAGCAATGGAGCAACTGCATGATGCAGGTATCCGCACCACCTGCTTTATTTCACCGATTTTTCCATGCATAACGGATGTTCCAGCCATTATTGAACGGGTCAAAGACCAGTGCAATCTTATCTGGCTTGAAAATCTGAACCTTCGTGGCAGTTATAAAGCCGACATCATGGATTACATAAAGGAAAAGCAGCCAGAATTATTTCCTCTTTATCAGGAAATATATGTGCATGGCAGTCGCCTTTACTGGGAGAACTTGGATAGAACGATTCGTTCCTATGCAAAAAAGAGCAAATTGGTATATGTGCGTGATGATGACAGTATGAAAAAGCCGTTTGATGCTCCGCCTGTCATTGTAAATTTTTTTTACCATGAGGAAATAAAAAGGTCAGCAAAGAAAGGTGGAAAAGCAGATGCCTGAGATGCCAGAAGTAGAGATTATTAAAAGAATAATTGAACCACGGATTATAGAAGATTGCATCAATGGGCAGGAAAAACTGGGACTGGAGCCATTGGACAATGCTCTCACAGCATTTTATTTGCAGGCAAGGGCAAGGAATATCTCAACATCCCAAACCTTAGAGTATATGGCCGAGAGGGGCAGATTTGCAGCCAGTGTCAGCGGACGATAGAAAGAATCGTTATCGGTGTGAGAAGCAGTTATTATTGCCCATCTTGCCAGAGAAAGAAAGTAACTTGAATTTGGAGGAATAAGAATGTACTCACTTTTACTTGCACTTATTTATTTAGCTTTTATCAGCCTTGGATTACCCGATTCACTTCTTGGCTCGGGATGGCCTGTTATGCACAATGCATTGAATGTTCCGATATCTTTTATGGGAATCGTTTCTATGGTCATATCGGCTGGAACGATTGTATCAAGTCTTCTGTCAGATAAATTGACAAGGAAGCTCGGTACTCGTATTGTAACTGTAATCAGTGTATTTCTTACATCGATTGCTTTACTTGGATTTTCCTTTTCGAATCAATTCTGGATGCTCATTATATTCGCAATTCCTTACGGTCTTGGTGCCGGGGCAATTGATGCTGCATTGAATAACTATGTTGCCCTCCACTATACGTCAAAACATATGAGTTGGTTGCATTGTTTTTGGGGCGTGGGAACGATTGTCAGTCCGTTTGTCATGAGTTATACTTTAACAAATTCGACTTGGAACAACGGATACCGCATTATTGCTTTCCTTCAACTTGGTATCGGTATGCTTCTCCTTTCAACTCTACCTGTCTGGAAAGCCAATTCGCAGAATGTCGAAGATAATACAAAAAGTATCGGATTAATCGGTGCACTGAAAATCAAGGGTGTTCCTTACCTTTTAATCGGATTTTTCGCATACTGTTCTGCGGAAGCAACTGCGATGTATTGGGCGAGTACCTATCTGGTTGAAGTTAAGGGCATAACAACAGAACGTGCGGCCAGGTTTGCTTCGCTGTTTTACATAGGGATAACCGTTGGCAGATTCTTAAGTGGCTTTATAATGAATAAGCTCGGTGACAGAAAAATGATTATTCTCGGTACATGCATTTTATCCTGCGGGATTATCTCCTTGCTGATTCCTGCGGGGATTGTCTCACTTGCCGGATTTATCATTATCGGATTCGGCTGTGCGCCAATCTATCCTTGCATTATTCATTCCACACCGGGTAATTTCGGTGCAGACAATTCCGGAGCTATTATCGGGATTCAAATGGCAAGCGCCTATGTCGGTTCGACTTTTATGCCGCCATTATTCGGGCTTCTTGGTAATCTAATCAGCTTCGCAATACTTCCTGTATATCTCACTGTCTTTATTATTTTAATGATATATATGACAGAATTGACATTCAGAATAACAACAAAAAAAATGGCAGGGTTTGATATGCCAAGATGAAACCCTACTTACCGTTAAATACGTAAACCACCACATCTAACCATTTTATCATCATACTGCGCCGCAACTATAAATAAGAAACGGCGGTATTTTAAACCGCCCGCAGTATTATGCTTATTGTCGGAAGCATACCTATTCTGCCTGATTATTAGCGGAAATTATTTCTTGGAGTTTCACATTCTGATTAATAAATCGAGCATCGCTTTTTTGATTTTTTAATTGAATTGCATTTTTGGGGACAAAGGTTTATACAACCCATACAAAAGTCACAATTATGTACATATATAGGTTTTCCTTTTATAGATATATTTCCTTTTGGACAGACCTTTTGACATATTCCACAATTTGTACAATTATCGTTTACATTAAACTTGTTATCAGAACAACCTTTTGGCATAAACAAAAGTGCAATTGTGGTGATTGCTTTATTGCCAACCCATTTTTGTATTTTTTTGTTTGACCTTTTTTTAATATCTTCAACAATAACTTTTAAGTTTTCTTCAATACTTTTGTCTGCTTCTTTTTCTAACTCATCTTCTATTTTAAACATAGGCAAATAGTTGTCAATCATAAGTATTTCAGCAGTATAATTGAAGTTAATGTTCACTTTTTTCCTATTTTCTCTATACATGTAAGCCCTGAGGCTGACATACTTCCATAGGTCATAACCCCAAAAAAATAATCTGCTTCAAATTTAGATTTTTCTATAAATTTTTTGACAATATTGGGAACGCCGAGAAAATAACAAGGGAAAACAAAACCAATAGCACTATCTTTAAAAGTTTTTTTATTTTCTTTAAGCATCTGTGGGATTGATAAAAGTTGCCCACCCATTTGTTTAGCTACATACAAAGAATTGCCTGTAGAAGTAAAATAAAATATCATCATTACAACACCTCGTATTATTTAATAAATTTCTAAAAGATTTCTCATTATATAAAATTTACCCGTTACTGCCGATTACGACAACCGCTGAACCTAACGATTTTATCACTCGCTTATGCTGTTACTAATATTCACAAAGCTGCGGCGTTTTCGCCGCATACCGTAACTTGCTTATTAATCGCCCTGATTTTCCACATATACTTGCAACAGTAACCGCTTCACAAACTTCCCTCCGTTTCTTCCCAATCAACAAATAATTTATATGCCTCGGTCGTAAACAGTAAAACGCAGTAATTCGGGTCATCAGCGTCGGAAAAATGGTTTTCCAATCCTGAATACCAGTTCTCTTGTTTGCTTGCCGCATCGGTTAAAATCTCCAGCCTACCCCTTAGCGTAATACTATATGTCTCTGATTCAAAGCAAACAGCAGCTCGATTGTCGCGTTCGACACGTTTTGCCCAGTTGCTACCGATGCCGGAACAGAAAGTAATTTGCTTGATTCCATCCGCCTTTGATGCCGTAATGACTGCGGCTGTAAGGCGACCATCCAAATCTTCTTGTGCGAGGACACAGTATTGATTTTTATATGTACCGGACGCTGTTCTTTCACTTATGATTTCACTTGCTTTTACAATCGCTTTTTCCATTTTGATAACTCCTTTTTTATTAATGAATAACACACCAAACACGACAACGGTATTTCATAAACAAAATATAAATTTCCTCATTACGCAGACGTCTACATTACACAACCTATAAATATAGTTAACTATGAAACCATAAATTATCATTCATGATCCTATTATATATTACAATAATAGTAACTACAAGTTTTTTTAGATATGTTCTGTAATTTTCTTTCACAACCGCAAAAGAGGCACACGTTTTTACAACGCCCACAACAAAAAATACTATAACCCCCCGACCAATTGCCTGCCCTGCGCCGTGGATGTTTATAATGACGTTCCAGATCGTCCCACCTTTAAGTTTCAGGACTTTGGTGACAAGCTGCCATATCTCGCCCAGTGTGTCGTTCCATGTGTTCAGGGCATTGTCAGAGTTCTCTGTAACCCAACTCATTTAGTGACCACCACCTTTCGACTGGACGAGCAAATCCGCAGGGTGATTACTATGACTGAGTCGAAATGGGCGGCAAAAGATATATCTGTTGATGTGCAAATGGAAGAAATATTATTTGAAGCGGATGAAGATTTAACACAGCAAATTTGGCTGAATCTTTTGGATAACGCTGTCAAGTTTTCCAATCAGGGTGTAATTATCACAATCCGGCTTAACCTGTGGAATGGTGGCGTTCTCTATACTATTCAGGACAATGGAATCGGAATGGACGAAGAAACAACTTCCCGTATTTTCGATAAATTTTATCAGGTTGAATCCTCGCATACAAAATCCGGAAACGGACTTGGTCTTGCGATTGTCAAGAGAATTACGGAATTGTGCGGCGGTAAAATTGAGGTGCAAAGCGAGCCGGAAAAAGGAAGCGTGTTTAAAATCTTTTTCCCAAATTGACCATTGTTAAAGAAAAAACAGCGTAAGAAGCTAATAAACTTCTTACGCTGTTTTATTTCATTTTTTGCAGATTTCTTAACACTTTTTCTTTAATTTTTATAATTATTATAAGAACAACAAAATACAGCTAATTCAATAAACTAAACACCTCATCCGCTTTTTTACGAATATTAAGCTCTGCTGTACGGTCGAACTGTGTTGGCTGCGGATTGATTTGTACGATCTTAGCTTTTGAATTGATATGACCCCAATAGCCGCCATAATTGCCCTTCGATCCGGCTATAATAACCAATTCTGCTTGGGAAATCCATCTACCCGCCTTTTGGGATTCTTCATTTGACAGTCCGACATGAGTGTAAACCGGAAAAGACACAATAACACCATTGCAGTTTTGGCATCGGGGCGCTTTCCCTTGATTCCAAATGTGAACGTCATCATAGTGCTGTTCACATTTCACACACCTATTGATTCCATAGCTTCCTTGAATTTCAGCGACATTTTGTGAACCCGCAAGGGTATGCAGGCAGTCAATGTTCGTTGTGATAACGCCCTGAACCAAACCGCGTTTTTCAAAATCCGCCAACTTCTGATGGGTAATGCTCGAATGGTGATAAACATAGCTTTCAGGAAAGTTTTTGAAGCAATTTATAGCTATGTTCAGGACGGGCGCGCACCATCGGTTCCAAGGCGGTCTGTATCACCTGAAAGACATTCATATGCTCCATGTCCATAATCCCGGCAGACATTGAAATCCCCGCTCCGGTAATCACAACGGTATAATTACTGGCGTCAATATAATTTTGTAATTGTAGAATTTGATTGTCCATTCAGTCACCCGTTTTCTAATTACTCCTCTGAGCATTGATAAACTCAAATTATTATTCCGTTAGCAATAAATATGCTTCCTTTATTATTGATAAAGGAGTTGTAATACCTTCAATACCTGAGATAATATCTCCATCAGACCCAAAGAACCTTTTGGCGTCGCGGATGTTACGGCATCAACTTGTTCCTTATTGAGTTTGTCCAATGCTCACCTGGTTCAACGTAAAGTGCCAAACCGGTAGGGGTTGTTGACCATGTATTATTGGAATTTGTATTGTAATTAACGAAAACACTAAGACCTATCAAGGCAAAAGCAGAAACGTACATGCGCGATAAACAGCAGGGTAAATACAATTCCCGCAACAATATGATACATGCCAATATTGATGGTAAAAGACAAAATGAGAAATATCGTCAGGAGTATGTTGATAATTATTTTTGTTTTCTTGCTGTCCATAATTAGGTCTCCCTTAATCTATTTCTTGTTAATTTCTTTAAAGTATTTGACCGCTCCGGCAACATCGTCGTCATTTGGGCGGCCTTTGGCTATCCCGCCAATGAGCTTTAACGGCTCGAATGTGTCAAAACCGAGGCAGCTATAAGCGCCAAGTACCTGCACTCCTTTTGAATCCGCTATCTGTTGGATTGCGTCAGTATAGCCTTTTCTTTTTACACCACAGGTATAGATGAAAAAAACCTTCTTGCCTTGTGGTAGATTCTTTTCCGCGAATTGCAGCACGGTATCGTGGAATTTTTGCATGTAAATACCAGACGCGAATCCGATTAAGTCATATGCAGAAAGATCGGTATGCCGACTGCCGGACGCCTCAATCAAAATGACGTCGCCCTGTTTCTCTATTGCGTCCAATAGCTTTTTTGTGTTGTCATGATGCGACGAATGATAGACTATCGCTGTTTTCATGATGTTTCCCTCCTATTATTTGTATGAAATCTCAACTTGAAATTCTTTCCCGGATGTGTTAGGAATAATACCCGTTATTTGTTTCCCCTCATGCTCTAATGCAATTACGGCGTGTCTGACCGCAATTCCTATATCAATTTTGTTCAGCTTATTGCGCAGCATGACACGCATCACGCCGCTACCAAAATCCTTTATGACGGCTTTTCCATTTGCAAATTCCAGTTTCCATGGCTGTGAGTTCATTGCGGATGGAGCCAGTTGTACCACTCGCGCAACCGCGTTATCAACCGGGCTGATTTTATCAATAGCCAGCCGCTTGAAGTCGTCTGCTCCGTTTCTCATGGAAATATCCGTATTGCCGAAAGAAAGAGATATGCAAAATTTTTCGTTATTATTCTTTGGCTTTACCCCCATAAACCAGCCGCTTCCAAGACCGATGTTTTGATTATACAAGTCCGCTTTTTGCAGCGCATTACCAGCGTTCGAAAAAGCCGCACTGTTGTTTTCGCAGTAGCTTAACAGATAGTGAGGCGCTGATCCTCCGCTAACGGCTTCGGCGGAAACTACCTCAAGTTTCAAGCGTTTGCCCCTCGAACTGGTCAATCTCTGAGACAAACTTAATAATGTTCTCCAGCGTTTGTTTCGGGATCGGTGTTAAATTAAATTTTCTCACTTGCCGCCGTGTAAAAATTGCTTCATACAATACCATTTTTAATCACTCCTCCTGTTCTGAGTCTCTGCTTAGTTCATTTGTTATTTCAATCATACGATTCACTATTTTAATCATCTGCTTGACATCATCTTCTCCGAGATGGCTTATGATTTTTTCGAGTCTGTCGCTAAATTTATCATATTGAATTGCTAAAACTTTGCGTCCTTCGGGATTAAGTGTAACAATAAGGTTTCGACGGTTGTTCCTGTCGATGTCCCTGTTTATATACCCTTTCTTTTCAAGCGATCCGAGCATTTGGGAAATCGCTCCTTTGGATATTGATAAATACCCTCTAATGTCGGACAAACCGACGTTGTTTTCAGGATCAGCGGTGTTGTCGGCTATTCCATTCATTAAAATAAGCTCTGTCAGATTAATATCGCTCTTATTATTTGACATATCCATTCCGAATCCCGTACCTGTCAGCCGCTTAAATTGAAATATTGAATGTACAAGTTGGGTTTTCAAGTTTTGATTCAATTTTCATCATTCTCCCATTGTTTAGCTGTGAACCGTTTATTACAATACAGTATAACCCTTAATATTTGGAATGTCAATAAAGGATTTAAAAATTATCGATTAGCCGTATAAGTTCACGACATGATTGGCTATGAGTACCTCCGCTCCGGATTCCCACCGGTTAGATTTATGCCATAATCGGCACATTTACATAACGAAACCATCTTGGTAGTCGGCCTAGTTGTTTTTTTGTAAATAGATTATGGATTGCCAGCCCATTTTTAACGAAAAAATCGTGAGTATATTGTTTGCCACCCTTACCACCGTCCCAATAACAGATAATCTCAGAAGAATGGTCAACAAGAACACGGTTCCGCTCATAATAAATGCCGGAACGGTACTGCTCGGCAACTTTACACCAATATCCTGTTGGCTGGCTTTATGGTGTCTGCCAGTCCGTCCTCTGCGGTCTGGTTAATAACCGCCATAGGTTCGGCGGTGGTATCCCCACATTCGGGCATAGGCTTTCTGTTTGTGAGTAGGGCGGTAACGGCTAAAACAAAGGTTGTTTTTCCTTCTCTTATATAAAAAGCCCCAAAGCGGTGACGTCTTGCCGCTTCGGTGCTATGTACCCACTGAAAAAGAGAAAGGCAATCCTTTTTTCAGCCTGTTACTGATTGTCAGGGTTTGTGTTTTGGTTAATCTGCATGGCAAGGATAAAACCGCAATGCAGACCGATTTCCATATAATTGATTGTATTGTGTAATTTACTGATTAACATTGTAAATCTAAAATTTCTATTTTCAAGTTTGGGAAGTAGTTTTATACTTAAAATTAGATAAACACAGATTGCTTTTAGAAAGCAATTCCTATATAATCGTTTAAAAGGAGTGTGATTATATGGCAATGGTAACAAAAGTTAAAATGTTACTTGCGGCAAGAAATATGACGATTTCTTATTTAGCCGATCAGATAGAGCCGAAAACTACAAGACAAAATGTAACCATGAAATAAAGCGTGATAATCTAACCGAGAGCGATTTACAACAAATCGCAATAGCCTGTAATGCTACATTTGAGGGTGTCTTTACTCTTAATGATGCAGGCAAAGAAATATAATCGGCGGTTGTCAGTTATGTACGTGTACAAACCTAATTTATATAATGGATAGGAGGTAGTTGTTATGTTGGTTACACATATTTACTTCAATGGGAATTGCAAAGAAGCAATCAAATTATATAAAACTGCGTTAAATGCCACTGTTAAAACAATTATAGAGGATTCAAATCATCAGAACGTTATTCACGCAGAAATCTTTATCCATGACCAACTGCTTATGCTAAACGATTTTGGAAATAACGATGGCAGGTCAACATCTGGAGGTTATCAATTATCTGTTCAATTTGATAACGAAACTGACTTGAAGAAAGCATATTCTGCTATGCAAGATAACTGTATTTCTATTAATCCAT
>JALQSN010000559.1:0-33306 GCA_023690525.1 Holotrichia oblita | reverse complement strand
GCGCTTTGGGTAGTTGTCATATCCCTGCGCGGGGTCCCGCAAGGCAACATCTTCGACTTCGGTTCGTATGGATTGCACTACTTTTGCGCCGATGACCTCCTTGTCCTGTCCGGCAATAGGGATAGTAGTTTCTTCTACATCCCGAATGATGCCGTCTAAATAAATTCGCCCCTTGGAGATTGTTATATTGTTTCCTTTAAGCACAATGCCACAGCCCTCTACAATACTGCCGTCTTTTAAGATCGTATCGCCAAGCCTTTTCAAAAAATCAAGCTGCATGGATTGCACTTCAACCATTTCTCTTGATTGCTGTACCTGCCCTGGGACAAACAATACTTTTATATATTTTTTTTCGGCGTCATAAACATCATAATAAGGAGAACCTGTTAAATTCAAATTACTCATCTTCGAACCTCCTAAAATTCTATAATCAATGAAAAATGCTCCCTTTGATCCGTCTGGCGCGTAACCCTGCGCCGGTTGTCAACAAATTCCAGTATCCCAGGATCCGAAACCTCTTCCGGCAAGAGCGCGGCCTTGCCAACCGGTATTTCTTCCGCACGCATAAGGTTTGAATACACCCCGATTTGCCGGTAAGTCAACAAAGGCAGCTCGTCATACCGTACATAACAGTCAATATATACCCATCTTGACCGTTTTTCGAACGCCTGATTTTGCGGCAGAATACACCACCGGCTATCCCTGTAATGTATCGACCCGTTTTCATTATCGGGGATCACCATGGCCTGGGCTTTTTCGGCTGTGAGATGGAATGGTATTTGCGTCTTATTCTAAGAACCCATCCTCAATAAATTACAACTAACACCGGACTATGCTATAATATCTCAATGATAGTCATTGGAGATGATATTAGATGAGATACAGCACAGATTTAACGGATAAACAATGGGCGATAGTGAGAGAAATTGTAGGGAAGGAAAAACGCGGCAAGCACTTTGTAAAGCACAGTAAACGCGAACTTATCAATGCTGTTTTATATCTCAATAAAACAGGCTGCCAATGGGCGCTCTTGCCTAAAGACTTTCGGCCATACAAAACTGTTTCGTCATTTTACCATCGAGCCAAGCAATCAGGGCTATGGGAAAAAATCATGTCTGCCCTCGTTAAAAAAAATCAGGAAAAAAGCAGGGCGTAAACCTGCGCCTTCCTACGCCATTATAGATTCGCAAAGCGTGAAAACCATGTATGCGTCTGATGAAAGAGGTTTTGATGGCGGCAAGAAGATAAAGGGCAGAAAACGTCATACCGTGACAGATACCATGGGCAATCTTCTTGCTGTAAAAGTTCATGCGGCAAATATCCACGATACTGTGGCAGGTGAGGAAGTTTTTAAGACCGCTTTTGCAAAATATCCATCTATCAAGGGTTGTACCGCTGACGCAGGTTATCGCAAGACTTTCGTAAATGCCCTAAAAATAATGGGTATCCCTGTTGACATTATCGAAAAAATTATGCCCAAGGGGTGGGCGGTATTACCCATTCGCTGGATAGTGGAACGAACCTTTGGTTGGGCGTGCCACTCCCGCAGGCTCTCTAAAGATTACGAGATTTCATGCGTGTCGGCTCAGAATATGTTTATGATTTCTCATATCGCTACGTTGCTTAGGCGTTTTTGAGGATGGGTTCTAAGTTTGACAGACAATTTGTGGCGACAAACACGGGCGAAGTCACTATAGGGTTGCATATGATACTTTGTATTATAGAACCCTAGACAGCGCCGCAATTTTAAATCACGGCGAATCCATTTATCTAAGTGCCAGCAATACGATAACGCAGACATATTCAAATAGGATAACATCAATACTTACTGGTTATTATTATCGAGCCTTCACATGGCAGCTCATAGAATTTTATTAAAAGGAGATATGCATATGGATTATTTTTACGCGCAGCTGGACGAAAACAATATTTGTTTTAGCCTTTCCGCCCTATCCGGCAAGATAGAAGCCGATGACATGATCCAAATAACCGAGGCGGAATACGCGCAGCAATCCGTTCTTGGCTGCAAATACGGTAATGGGCGGTGGGTTGAAGGCCAGGCGGAAGAGCCTATATTGCCCCACCCGCAGCCTACAAATGCAGAAATCGCGCAATTAATCAATGATTTCAAAGTTGACTTAATTATCGCGGGGGTGATATAGTTTATGTATGAGCAATACTATGAGTTTTACATGAAAAACATGGTTACTTTGGCAACCTTGAATAAATTGGTTGCGGCAGGGAAGCTAACGCAATATGAAGTTAATAAAATGATTTCTGACAGAAAAGAACAATATGGTTATTGATGGAATATAAGCTTTTTTATTACAAAAATGGGGGATTAAACTATGTCAAAAACAAATGTCGGGCTTGTCGAGTATGTAAAAACAAAAATCGGCTTACCTTATGTGTATGGCCCGAAAATGGAAGTATTAACAAAAGAGAAATATGACTGGTTGAAGAAGACTTATGGTTCAAGTGTATGGGATTCTGACGTAAAAAAGGTCGGAAAGATGTGCTGTGATTGTTCTGGATTGATCTCCGCCTACACAGGAAAGCTTAAAGGCTCGTCACAGATGAGATCGGATGCAAAACAGGTATATCCTATCAGTACAGTTAACGACGCGCCGATTGGCGCTCTGGTGTGGCTGCAGGGGCATATAGGTGTATACATAGGGTTGGAGAACGGCGTACCGATGTATATCGCAGAAGACGGAAGCGCCTACGGTTGTCGCAAGAATAAAATAGCCAATGCAAAGTTTACCCATTGGTTCCGCAGCACAGATTTAGAATATCTTGAATTAGTAGCAGCGGCTGAAAAGTATGTGAAATACACTGTCGTCAACGCGCCCTCTGGATTAAGAATCCGCACAGGCGCGGGAATAGATTATACAGATACCGGAATAAGGATCAGCAACGGTAGCACAATCACAGCTCTGGAAGAGAAGGACGACTGGATACGGCATGACCTTGGCTGGAGTTCCGGCGATTATTTAAAGAAGGTATAGTGCTGGATAAATATGCTGGACGATTTATTGAAAACAGTGACATACTCCCACCGCCTATGCTGCGCATAGAGGCGGGGGCTTCTTGTGAATAAGGTTAAAAAAATATACTAGTTGAAAGACTAGATATATTGGGGGTAAAAGTGGTATGAGAAAATTACAATTTTCACAAAAAATAACATTCATAAGCGGAATCTTTAGTATGGGAATTGTTGTCCTAGTACTCATTGCCAATTTAAGAAGCTGTATTCAATAACGGCGAAGCAATGTGTGCAAATGAGAAATCATAAACACGTTTTCAGCATAAACAGTTTTGATTTCAAAGTCTTTTGATAGCCTGGGAGAGTTATCACTCCAAGCAAAGGTGCGTTCCACGACCCAGCGTTTAGGCAAAACTTCAAACTCCGGTTTAATCCGCTTTGATATATCAACTACTAAGCCAAGTTGCTCGGAAACATCTTCTTCAAAAGAATTTCGATAACCGGCATCTCCGCAAAACCTCTGAATTGTTGGATATTTTTCAAATGCAGATTTCGCTGGGTTTATGCCGGATTTTGTGTCGTGGACATTTGCAGCATGAACAGTGATAGCAAGTAGATTTTCCATTGTATCCACTACGATATGTCGCTTGCGCCCTTTGATCTTTTTACCGCCATCAATGCCGCTATCTTCACAAGCCGATGTTGTTTTTACGCTTTTGGAGTCGATAATGCCGTAGGTTCGAACCCGTTTGCGGTTCCCACCTTCCCTTGTTTTTTTACCAACAGTGCCATTCCTGGTTCCCTCTTTCCAGATTTAACTGCCCGGCCATAAAATGACCAAACCCCAGTATATGCCGGAAAATCATTCCCCAAAAGCCCCACTGACATCCTGTTCTCACCAATTACAAGACTGCATTTATTAAATCTCCCTTAGCGTGCTCTGACAAATCCTGCCCTTTGTTACTTTTGAAAACTGGTTCATTCATTATCCATTGTTTATCTGTTAAGTCTGTGCTTTATCCCATCTTTTTCCCCTCGTCTGGAATTATTATAGCTCATTTGTGACTTTTATTGATTACAGGTTCCGAGATTGTTGTGGTGGGGAAAACAATCCATGTCACAAGAAACCGTGCAGACAATATCAGTATACGGAGGTATAACGTCAACACTTACATTTGGAGGATATTGCGTGTTGTCGGCTTGTCGTGATATGAGCAAAAACAAACATGCTGATAAAATTAAAAAGGACGATGATAGCATTGAATAATTGGGTTTTGATATATATTCTAATTGGTTTAGGCATTGCTTTTGCAATCGTTGAATTTTATTTTTACAATAAAAAAACAAAAGAAGAAAAAGAAACTTTATTTAATACTACGGTAGAAAAGATAAAAGGCTATGTATTAGATTTGATTTTTGCAGCAGAAAAAATATATCAATCCGGCACAGGGCAATTCAAAAAAGCATATGTGATTAATATGATATTAAACGGTGAGTTCTATAAGGGCTTACCTATTTTTGTGCAAAAATTAATTACATTTGAGCTTCTTTCGGAAATAGTTGATACAATTGTTGGCAATGTATTTAACGTCGTAAAATAGAGCAATAAAGAAGTACAGAATAGACTTGCGGAGTAGGTGAAGTATGGGCGATACAATAAATGCTATAACAATCGGTGAATTATTTTTAATGATGGGCGGTTGTGGTGCGTTATATGTCTTTGTTAAAAATATAATTGCCCCAATTGTACGTAAATGGCTAAAAATTGAAGATAATTCAACAAAAATAAAAGGATTGCCGGAGCTGATAGCAACACAACAACAGCAGATTGATCACATTATCGGATGGGTTGGCACGATAGAAAAAAACGTGTCGGCATTACAAATAGAATCAACGTCAAGTCAGGCATTACTTAAATCTATGGATATGAAACTTGAAATACTGGTGAATGCCCAAATGGGTGTTCACCAGTCAGAGGAAGATATTGAACTATTAAATAAGGTTTACAAAGATAAAAAATTAGAACAGTTAAAAAAGTGAGGTACTATATGATAAATAATCTTATCAATTTCTTGCTTAAATTTTCTTTGTTTTATAATTTAAGCCAAACAAAGCGACAAATGCTAAAAGAATTTAGAGAAGACTTGAGAAAAGAAAAATCCTCACAAAATCCGATTACTGTTCGGACTTATGAGGGCTTAATGGAAATTGATAAAACTATTATCAATCGGTTTAAAGATTGTTATAGAGAAAGCGATAACGCCGTTTATTTATCTACACTTGGAATTGGCTATTCATACAGCGGGATATTTAAACGATTAAAAGTAATTTCTAATATTTTGTATGATAACATAAAACAACATAATGAAACTATACAAGGTGAGGCGATGACATGATATTTTTTATTGGTAGTATAGTTGGTATGATTGTTGATTTGGTGCTTCTGACAAATTTGTACCAAAGGAAATATCCTATAAAGTTGTATTGGCTGATGGGATTATTTATGATTGTCGCATCAGCTTTATCAATTGTTATATTTAAAAATGAATTTAGAATTATTTTTCAAAATGTTTTTGTACTTTCAATAATTTATCTATTTACAAGAGATATAAAAGCGATAAATTACTTCTCTTTTTCTTTTGCACTACTATCCTTAACTGAAGTATTTATCCTTGAAACTCTTACTTTTACCTATAATTACATATTTATATTGTCAATTATTATAAAGATATTTTTAGTTGTAATAGTATTTAAAGAAATAAATAGATTTAGTTTTAAATTAAGTTTTAAGCCAATAACAAATAAAGTTTTATATATTTTATTTTCATTTATTTGTTTGTGTTTTAGTATGTATGTTAATTTAAATTGGAGGTGATACTATGTTTTGGAGTTTTGGAATGTTCGGAACTAACGACGATTTAAAATTGGCAATTGTAGCAGCTAAAGCAGAAGTGAGTAAATAATGATCACAAAATTTCTAATTGTTCTACATAAGACTTTAAATCCCAAAGATTCAGACAAATTCTTTAACCAAGCAACAAACGTTGTGCTTTTAATAGCAAATATTCTTGACGTGTTAATCGTGTTGTTTATGGCGTTATACGTTGGGAAATTACTAATTGTGTTATATGCCGTTACTATGGCTATTCTGATTAGGATTGATATGGGTGAACATTACGATACATGGCTTGAATGTTTGGTGTCTGGACTTCTAGTCTACACATTATATGCTTTTACAAGCTTAATAATTAACAGTTTGGCAACGGATTTAATTTTAGGCTTAATATTAGCTATATTTATGATTGATTTTAAATCAGAAAAAGCGCAACGAATATTAAAGCGCATATTTAAAAGAGGTAATCCTTAATTGGGTTGCCTCCTTTTTGTTGGAAAAATATTTTAAATATAAAAACCAACGATAATTTTCGTTGGTTTTTTGCGTGGCCCGTTCTATAGTTTCATCAATGGTTCTGTCAATAAAAACATTTAAGCTTTCTTTTTGAGCTTCCGCATGACTTTGCGTGGCCTCTTTTTTGTCTTTTGGGCACGTGAGATGTAAGCGGGCATTTTTGAAATAATTGATATGAAATCAGTTTTAGCCGACTGGTTTTTTATTGTAAATTTTTTCTTTAACTATCGACAAATATCTCCAAATTTTGATATTATATAAATATTGAAATTTAGGAGGGTTTATTATGGCAAATTATGCGATGTCTTTGGAATTGAATGATAATGATTCTTTTTGTATTCTTGATGGATTTAAAGATGGTTTTGAGTTTGAATCGTATACTGCTGAGTTATTAAAGAAAAATGGATTCAATAATGTTGAGGTAACAAAGAAGTCAGGCGATTACGGAGTAGATGTTCTTGCTATAAATGATGGAATAAAATATGCTATACAATGTAAACTGTATAGTCAGCCAGTAGGGAATAAAGCAATACAAGAAGCCGCTGCTGGAAAAGATTATTATAATTGTCATATTGCGATTGTTGCGACGAATAATACTTTTACAGCAAACGCTAAAGAATTAGCTGAAAAAATAGGCGTTATATTATGGGATAGAGAAAAAATATTAAGCATGGAAAAAATAATAAATTTAAGCAATTATACCGATTCATTAGAATTTGACAAATTGTATAAAAATGCTGTTGAAGTAATTGAGATGGCCGGATACGCTTCTGCTCGTTTACTACAGCATAGATTAAAAATCGGGTACTTGCAAGCCGAAGAATTACTTGATAAGCTTAAAAAAAGAAACATTATAAGTTCTGCTAATAGTTCCATGTTTCATGCTGTTCTGACTATTTGAAATGATTGATTATTTAACTACCAATTTTTGTGGAAAAATATTTAAAAACCTCTTGACTTATTGTGGATACGCATATATAATAAACGTATCCACATTTGATTAGGAGGTGAATAGGTGTCGCCACGAACAGGCAGACCGCCAAGCGATAATCCAAAAACGCTTAATACAAGAATACGAATGTCCGAAGAGGATATAAAAATGCTTGATTTTTGTGTTAAAAATACGGGATTATCTAAAGCGGAAATTATAAGAAAAGGCATTAAAGAATTTTACGAACAACTACAAAAAAAGAAATAGCCGTATCCCCCGCGAAGAGAACAACGACTATTTCAACCACCAAACAAGTTGGTATATCTCAATTATATCTTCTTTAGTTTGGTTTGTCAAAATCAAAATTTTAGGAGGTTTTTTTATTTCCACACACAAATTGACAAAAACAAGATTGTACAGGATATGGATTGGTATTAAGCATAGATGCTACTATAAAAAGGATACATTTTATAATAATTATGGTGGCAGAGGGATTCAAATATGCGATGAGTGGCTCAATGATTTTAAAGCATTTTATGATTGGTCTATTAACAATGCTTATAATGACAATTTAAGTATAGACCGAATTGATAATAACGGTAATTATGAACCGTCAAATTGCAGATGGGTAACCGATTGGGAGCAATCTATAAATAAAAACAAGTATAAAAACAATACATCAACCGTTACAGGAGTGTATTACGATAAAAGATGCGAAAAATACTATTCGAGAGTTACTGTTAATCGAAAAGATATTCCATTAGGTTATTTCAATACTTTAGAAGAAGCAAAAGAAGCAAGAATAAACGCTGAAAAACAATATTATAACAAATAAAAACAACCCACGCATTTACCTTGGACAGTAAGTGGATTGTTTTTACAGTGAAAGATGATTTCTCACATGTAAATATTATACTACATGTGAGACTCTTTTTCAAGTGCCTAAATTTGAAAGAAGTTTTTTTAATGGAAAAACAAGTACCGTATTTAAGGCTATTGCCAACAGTTGAGAAAGAAAAGCCCGAGCAATACATCATTGATGAAGAATTTTACATAAAACTCTATTACAGATTACGTGCTGAAGGCATTGTAAAAGATAAACAAGATTATTTATATTGGGTTTTCGTCAATCAAAGAATGATTACAAAAACGCTTCTTAGATGTGGTTGCAAATTTGTTGAAAACGAGTACAAAGGTGGTGTCGCCTTCCACAGCTTATAGACGCAGGTATTAATTTAATCACATCTATACTGGAAGCGTTGATAGAGAATCTGCCAAAAATACTGGATGCGGGAATTAAAATATTGGCAGCGTTAATTGATGGAATTATCAAAGCCATACCGAAATTAGTTGCGGCAATACCGAAAATTATCAAAGCGATAATGGATGGGCTTGGAAAAATAAACGACAAATTACTTGAATTTGGCAAGAACATAGTAAAATCACTTTGGGAAGGCATACTGTCTATGGGATCATGGATAGGCGATAAAGTAGGCGGTTTCATCAGCAATCTTTTTGGTGATAAAAACAAGCTTGACGTTAATGTGGAATCATCGGGAAAACTGCAAGGCAATGCAAACGGAGGTATATTCGACAAACACCACATAGCGGAATTTGCAGAAGGAAACAAAGCAGAAGCCATAATCCCCCTTACCAAACCGGCAAGGGCAAAAGAAGTATTGGCGCAGACATTGAGTTATCTGGGAGCTGATGGATTGGGCAATTTGGACGGTTTATCGCAAAAGATAGATGGGTTAATGCAGTTCGCCAACACGTCATTGACGATGTTAAATACCTTGAGCAATGGGCTAAATCAAAATATGGGTTTACAAAGTGCAAACAGTAATGTCGTATATAATAATACTTATGATATGAAAAGCACATACAATATAACCGATACATCGGGCAGGCCGGAATCGGTGGCAAACGCCGTTGACAGAACGGCGCAAATGAGGCTGAGGAACTTGCAGGGTGTTTTAAGTTAATATAATAAAATAGCTTAACAATAACTGCTTTTTCTATGGAGGCGAAGTGAATGGCGACATACGGCAAACCAGCATATACACAAGATGATACAGCCCAACTCATAGGCATTAAAACAAATATCGGCGGGTTTTTCTTTGACGCTTTTTTGAAAATAGACCATACGAGCAAACTAAAAATAACGGAGCACCCTGTAGAAAGCGGCGCAAGCATTACAGACCATTCGTATGTGGAAGCGCAGTCATTGACGATGGAAATTGGCATGAGTGACGCTTGTACAAGCTTTGTAAACGGGCAGTTTGAACAAAGCTATTCCCGTTCCGTTTCCGCCTTTGACACGCTTGTACAGCTTCAAAAAGACAGAATACCCCTAACTGTACATACAAGGCTTAGGACATATGAAAATATGCTGATTGAAAATATCACCTGCCCTGACGATGTAAATACGCTTTATGGTTTGAGAGCGACGATAGGACTTAGAGAGATAATAGTAGTAAAAACAAGTACAGTAGCGCTACCTGTCCGGTCAAGCGCTATGCCACAGAAAACAGGCGAGACAAATAAAGGTAATATTCAGGCAAGCAAAGCTGATCCGGTCACAGAGCAAAAAGCAAATTCACTGATTACAGGTTTTGATAATGTTGTTTTTGGTGGTGCTGTAGGAAGGTTTGCAGATAAGACTTTTAAATAATTAAAAAAGGATGGACAATAATGTTTTCTATTCCAATAACATCAGACCCCAACCAAAGATTCAAATGCACTATACCTATCGACGGCGAAAATAAAACCTTCATATTCAACATCAAGTATAACGCACAGGCCCAATATTGGCTAATGACATTAACAGACGATATCACAGGGAAAGTATTGGTGGATTCAATCCCTTTGATAACAGGCGAATATCCCGCGGCGAATCTGTTGGCACAATACAGTTATCTGAACATAGGTAGCGCTGTTATATTAAAAGTAAACCCCGACATAACCTATGATAATCCGAATGATACAAACTTGGGCACGGGCTTTAAACTGATATGGAGTGATACCAGGTGAGTGAATATGACGGCAATATCTTATACGGCAGAAGATACAGAGTGATTGTAGGCACAGGCGGCAACAATGGCATTGAAGTTTCACAGCTAAGATGTACTTTCAAGATAGAAAAAAACATGGCGGAAATATCGAATTACAGCGAGGTTGTCATATACAACCTCTCCCCAGATACTGAAAACACCGTGATTACTACCGGCGACAGAATCGTAGTTGAAGCCGGCTATGAAGGCGACCAATACGGCTTAATCTTTGACGGCGACATCGTTCAGCCAATAAGAGAAAAAGAAGATGGCATCACATATAAATTAACGCTTGTTTCACAAGACGGGGATTTATTTTTAAACAACGGCATCGTAAACGCTTCCTACGGGGCAGGCCAAACACCCCGAAGTATAGCAAATAAAGTAACCGCTGACGCGACAAACCCAATAGAGCTTAAAAATATATCAGACAATCTGGAAAATAAGAGCCTGGCAAGGGGCAAAGTTGTATTTGGCCTGGCAAGGGATTACCTGCGACAAATAGCAAAAACAGAGCAAGCGGCTTTTTATGTAAACGACCGAAAGGTAAATATTATCAAGGCACCCGATTTGCCCTCAGGCAGGATTATAGACCTAAGCCCATCAACAGGCTTGGTGGGAATACCGGAACAAACCGAGGACGGTATCAAAGGGAAATGCCTGCTAAACCCACTTATAAACCTCAATTCTTTTTTGCATGTAGACAACGGGCTTGTGAGAATGCAGAAGACACAAAGGGACAGCCCATTAAAACAGCTTGACTATGACGGAGTATACAGGATAATCAAAATTACCCATACTGGGGACACAAGAGGCGATAGTTGGTATACCGAATTTTCGGGTATCTCCCAATCGGGCATTATACCGAATACGGTTGAGAAAATGCGATAAATTATCAGAGCTAAGTGTAGATTTTTATTTAAGAATATGCTATGATTTTTTTAGACAAAATGGAGTGATATATGGCTTTTCGTGTGTATATGTGTATAGTATTAATATTTTGTATGTAACTTGATTTATTGTATGTAGGTTAGAAAATTTATATTTTATGTGAAAGGGACTAACTCAAATGAAAACATTTAGATGTGGATTGCAAGACATTGAATATGCATTAGAAGCGGTCAGAGTAGTAAAATATGAATTAGACCATGATCCGCTTGAATTTTCCACAAAAGAAGTTATTACAAAATTTTTATCTGTTCCGCAAAATATCTTTCTTGTTACTATCATGGATAAAAAGGTTGTAGGGTTCGCAACGGCATATGAACTACAACACATTTATGATGATAAAAAAGAACTATTTTTCTATGAAATAGGAGTTTTACAGACATATCAGCGTCGAGGCGTTGGCAGTGCGTTAATTGAACTGTTAAAACAGATATGCATTGAAAACAACTGCGATGAAATGTATGTTCCCACCAATCGCTCCAATATACCAGCAATGGGAATGTACAAAAAAGCAGGCGGGCAAGAACCTGCTTCTGATGATGATAGCGTAACTTTAAGTTGGAATTTTTAGCTACATATTATAAGCATTATCTACAGTTAGCATTAATTTACAACATGCGTATATTATCATCATTTTGTACAGAACAACAAAGGAGTGTACAAATTGTGTGTCCCTATGCCATACTTCAATATATCTAAGCAAACAGCCTTTATTGGGGCTGTTTTTTACTTTGTAAAGAAAGTGAAGTGAAAAAGATGGGAATAACCGTAGGTGAAATGTTAAACGACCCCCAAGAGCAGGAGCGCCGGGCAATAGAAAATTTTCTGAATAACCTAAGGGTTTCCATACCCGGCATAATCGTTGACTTTGACCCGGAAAAGCAAACCGCAACCGTTCAGCCTGCAATAAAAGAAAGAATCAATGATCAGTGGGAACAGCTTCCCCAGCTTTTGGACGTCCCTGTACAGTTTCCCAGAGCCGGAGGATACTGCCTGACCTTTCCTGTAAAAGAAGGCGATGAATGCCTGGTAGTATTTGCCGATATGTGTATTGATGCATGGTGGCAATCCTCTGGCGTTCAAACACAAATGGAAAACCGCCGCCATGACCTTTCTGATGCGATTGCTATTTTAGGGACGACAAGCGTTCCAAGGGCAGTTAAGGAATATTCAAAAGAAACGGTACAACTTAGAAACGAGGATAAGGACGCTTATTACGAAATAGATGAAAACACGATTAATATCATAGGCAACGAGCTGAATGTCAATATAAAAGGCGCAATCAATGTCAGTTGTACAGGGGATTTGACGGTAAGCACCGCCGCCGGAACAACAATCACGTCCGAAGGCGATATCACCGTAAAAGCGCCAAATATCAAATTGAATTAATTATTTTTTAGGGGTGAAAACATGCAAAAAACAGCACGGATAAACGACATGCACACAGGGGTATGCGGCCATAGGTTTATTTGCTGGGTTAAGCCTACCACATAAGAGGGAGGTTAGATTCAATGAATTTTGAATTTTATTCTAAAAATATATCAGGGGCTTATGAATATATTACAGCTATTGAACACGTATGCAACAGTAGGATTGGGGGGATAGCAATTGATTTTTCGGAACAAATTACGGGCATTAAAGATAACCTGGAAATCATTTCCTATATACCTCCAAGCACAGAATACAACGAAGATATTAATGTAGTAGATAATTTAGAAGTTTTTACGGTTAATCCTACAATATCAAGTTTTGGCGAGAGTATAAACCTTAGTGATAGCTTTGAAGTTATAGCTATAGCTATAATTCCTGATGTATAGAATAGAATGCAGAGGAAAATAGTGAAAACTTAATTAGTATAACTATTTGAAAACCGATAAGACAGGGGGAATTTTAATGACAGAAGACTTAAAAATTGAGGGCGAAATTGAAGTTGTTTTGGAAGACTTAGAAGGCAATATAGTTCAGCGTGAAGTCCAAAAAAATAATATAACAGAAGCGTTTTTGCGTTATATGCTGTACGACGCGCTCAACCAAGGCACACTCTATAATGTGTTAAGAAGTAATATAAGAACAGGTTTTAATTATCTGGAACGTGCCCTGCCTAGTCAATTTGGCATATATGCATTAAGTGAATCCATTGATATTAAAAGCGACACTTATTTGCCGCCCTATGTGAATATAAGTGCAAAAGAATTAAACAATAAAGTTTCTTTTTACAATGTGAATGGTGCAACGGTGGAAACCAATAAGGTTATGATACCCTCTGATCTATGGTGTTATGTGGATTATGATAAAAAAGAAGCCGTTTTGGAATATGTAAAAAATACTTTTTCAGGAAAAGTAAAATCTATATGCGTAGGCCGAGATCACGCAACTCATAACACTGGTTATTCAAACGTAATACGCGACCATAATATGCCGCTGGATTGGTATACAACAACTAACTCAACTACTGCACAGTATATTTTAGAGCATGGCATTGACCAAACCATAATTTATAAAACAGTGAATGGAACAAAACAAATGAGTTTTAACACTGCAACAAAGGAATTTAAAACTTATGCATCGGCTTGTTCGGGGCTATGTGTAGGGACGTGTACCGTCGGTTGTAGCGGTTAGCGGTTGCAGTACAACCTGTACCAGCGAATGTTATAGCGGGTGTGCGGGCGGCTGTAAAGGAAGTTGCAGCACAGGCTGCACATCGTGTACCGGGTGTAGTACGAATTGTACGGGAAGCTGTGCGGGAACCACTAGCGCAGCGGCGGGAAGTAGCGGCAGCGGCACATCATGCGGCGGGTGTAGCGACTGCAACGGTTGCGATCGCCAGTGTTCAAGCACATGCGATTCAACATGCGGCAATAGCAACAGCTCTGGGGGCGGATATACCCGTGGCTGTGGCACCAATTGCAGCAGTAACTGTGAATCCGGTTGCCAGGGTCAATGCGATAGAGGTTGTTATGGTAGTTGCACAGGCGGCTGCGGCGAAAGTTGTACCGGTAGCTGTACATCCTCCTGCGCAACTTCTTGCAGCAGTGGCTGCGCAAGCAATTGTACTGGCGGCTGTGCCGACACATGTCAAAACCAATGCAAAGACACTTGTAGTAGCGGCTGTACGTCCTCTTGTGGAATCTCGTGCGGTTCTGCTTGTAGCGACTGCGGCGCAACATGTACAGGCTCTTGCAACAGCAACTGCGGCAGCGCCTGCTATGGTTGCAGCGCAAGCCGTCAAGGCGTGTGTAAATCATCTTGCAGCAGTACCTGTTCGACAACTTGTCACGGCAGTTGTTCCACACAATGCTTCGGTACGTGCGCGGGTACGGCAAGCGGGTATGACAATATCAACCTGAATTGCGTGTATGAAAAAGGTTGGGCAGTGGAACACGCGAAAATATTGTATGAACAATTGAAACAATTGGCGGATTATCTGATCGTTCAAGATTTAGTTGAAACGCATTATGTGGCGATGTTTGAAAAGAATTTCTTTCATCCTAAGGACGAAACCGACCTGCAAAACTGGTGTGGGGGAACCGGGTTTATGATATCAGTAGACCATACAGGCAATATTTACCCCTGTATCCGGTATATGCCGTCCAGCCTGGGGAAAGACATTCCGACAATCGTCATATGCAACGTGTATGATGGGATCGGCGGAAAAAGACTGTATCCACTGCATGAAGTGCGTAGACAGGCGAACACAGTCCACAGATGAATGCTTTCACTGCCCGATTGCCGAAGGCTGTAGCTGGTGTTCGGCGTACAACTATCAGGAAATGGGTAGTATTGACAAAAGAGCTACGTATATCTGTGTGATGCATAAGGCAAGAGCCTTGGCAAACGTCTATTTCTGGAATCAGTATTATAAAAAATCAGAGTCAAACGATGTGTTCGTTAATTACGTTCCTGAAGAATGGGCGCATGAAATCATTGGAAAACAGGAAACCAAATATTTAAAATCATTAACTAGGAGGAATGAGTATGTTTACAATCAAATTTAAGGACGGTACAAGCCTAGCCGTGGATATCGTACAAGAAAGCCTACGGAGTTATAACGATGTACCAGAAGTCATATTGGTGCTACAATCCACAACACAAGACAAACTTGATCTTGTGAAGCTGGAAAGTAAAATCCTGGAGACGGTCGCTGAAATAACCGTGTATAAGGGTAAAAAGATTGCAGATCAGTTTACGGATTATACCAAGATCATCAGCATTAACAAAACGCTTCGCGCCAGCAGCGGATTATATTTTTATGATATTCAGCTCGGGAAATAAGTTTATGCATAGGGCAGGGAGACGTACCGGCGTCTCCCTGAATTGCCTGGCAGGAGGAAATGATATGGACGATAAAGTACAGGAGGTAAAGCTGGGCGTTGCGGCAGGGGGGCGGGGTGATAGGCGGGTTTGACAATCTGCTGATTCTGCTTGTGCTGCTGATTATATTTGATTTTGGGCTGGGGCTTTTAAAGGCGTTTAAAACAAAAGCCTTTAAAAGTTCCATTGTCCGGTGGGGCGCAGTAAATAAGGCGCTGGAGTTTTTGATCATCATTGTATTTTATCATTGTGACAATGTGTTTCATACAGATATATTCCGCAACGGCGTGATCATTTGGTTTTGCGTGTGTGAAGGCGGGAGTCTTATAGAAAATCTTATTGTATTGGGAATGCCTATGCTGGAAGGACTAAAAGAAGTCTTTGCGAAGGTCAAGGATAGCTGTTCTGTCAACTTTGTAAAGATCGTGAAAAGACTGATTGATGAAAAGGGCCTTGAGGATAAGGATAAAAAGTAATTGATTTATGGGACTGAATATGCTATAATTGTGGTACAATAAAAAGAGAGGACGTTCCAGCGTCCCCTCAGTAGCACAGCCGCTTCAAAGACGGTCAGGCTTGCGAGTATTTCATAAGAAATAGCCGATTACCTTGTGCAGGGGCGGCTATTTTTTATTCTTAAAATTAAGAATGTGAATGACCAATATGGCGAAAGCAATCATCAATGTAATTGTCTCGTATACGCTCATCCGCTTCACCCCCTCTCGTGAGGAAGTCAAGCCATAACCGCCCTTATGCAATTGTGCTAAGTGAGATTATAACATGTTCGTTTATTAGAAATCAAGTTATAGAAAGATTTGGGGTGTACGACAAATATGTAGGCGACAGGAAATAAGGCTTGACAAACAAAGTAAAAAACCCCATTCTGTTATAGTAATGACACTGTAACAGAATGGGGTATTTTTGATGGAAAATTTAAAAAAACTCAACGCTCGACGCAATGAGCTTGTGGGTGAAATAGCACAAATAAAAAGCATGAGAAAAGGTACGGTTAATGTACAGTATAAAAATGTAAAACATAAAACAGGTGAAGTTTTTGTCAGAGGCCCATATTACGTTTTAACAAAAAAGGAAAAAGGAAAGACTGTTACGCAAAATGTTACAATAGACGAACTTGCCCATATTACAAAGGAAGCGGACAACTACAAGCGGTTTCGGCAATTGACGGACGAGTTTGTTGAAGTCTGCGAAAACATATCAATTCTTACCGGTTCTGACGAAACGGCAAAAAAAACTGATTTGCGCAGGCGAGTACGAATTAGAGATATACCGTTTTGCGGAAAGTATGCGTGAGAAGGCGGCAAATGGTGAAACTCTTGATATACGTGAACTCGAAACTGGATTCCGCGATGCGGCCTTGCGTGGAGCGAGTAAGTTGTTTTCAGAATTTTTATCTGAAATTCCAGATGTTACGCCCACATGTCCGGATTGCGGCAAAATTATGAGAAACAAAGGGAAACGAACGAAGACAGTTGTCAGTCTGCTCGGCGAGGGCGAAGTATCAAGGAATTATTACGAATGTGAAGAATGTAATCATCACTCTATTCCGAAAGACGAATTACTCGACATTGAAAACACATCGTTTACGCCGGGAATCAAACGCATTACGGCAAAACTCGCAAGTTGCGATTCTTTTGAAAACAGCAGCGCAGACCTAAAAGAATTGTGTGGTATCATTATATCAAGTAAGGACACTGAAAGAGTTGCAGAATCTATCGGTGATAAAATTGAGACGATAAACGCGCAAAAGATAGAAACGGTATTTTCAGATATTGAAATATCACAAACCTACGAATCTGTGCCGGTCATGTACATTGAATACGATGGTACCGGCGTACCCATGACAAAACGAGAGCTTGTCGGCAGACAAGGCAAGCAGGACGACGGCTCGGCGAAGACTCGTGAAGCCAAGCTAGGCTGTATTTTCACGCAAACAACAACCGATGACGAGGGGAATCCTGTCCGTGACAGTAACAGTACTACATATTTTGGCGCAATTGAGACAGCTGAGCAATTCGGGAAACGCCTTTACAGTGAAGCTGTTTATCGTGGTGTGGACTATGCCCAAAAAGTCGTTGTTATTGGCGACGGCGCAAAATGGATATGGAATTTGGCAAACGAAAATTTCCCCGTAGCTATCGAAATTGTGGATTTGTTCCACGCCAAAGAGCATGTTTGGGATCTAATAAGACAAACCGTTACAAGTGAAAAACTGCGCTATCATTACAAGAAAAAATGGTATGCTTTACTTGAAAACGGCGACATTACAGGGCTTACTGCAGAGTTTGCTTCAATTAAGGCAATAAACGAAGAACAACAAAAAAATATAGACAGAGAAATCGGTTATTTCAATGAAAATGCAAAGCGTATGCAGTACGCAAAATTTAAGAAACAGCATTTATTTGTTGGCAGCGGAGTCATTGAAGCAGGTTGTAAAAATGTCATTGGGAAACGTCTGAAACAATCTGGTATGCATTGGTCATTACACGGCGCAAATGCCGTTATTGCCTTACGGTGCGCTATTTTGTCCGGTTCTTTTGATGATGAGTTTGAACGGATTACTGCTGTCTAAGTTTGACTCGGAAGTTTGAGAATACATATTTTATAAGGAGAACCCTATGATTAATAAAAGCAGTATAAGACATGCTATTCAAGAATTAGGTATTCAAAACAATTGCGTTTGTGTCCATTCGTCTTTAAAATCTTTTGGTTGCCGTATCGAAGGAGGTGCTGAAACTATTATTTCTGCCTTTTTAGATGAAAAATGTACAGTAATGGTTCCGGCCTTTGACGATGACTGTGAGATTTATCCACCTAAGCATTTGCGCCCGGAACGGAACGGGACAAGTGATTTTTCATATTTTGAAGAAAAACAATATGGAACGCCTAAGACCTTTACCGTCAATAGCAATGATATAACTAAAGACGATATGGGCATTTTACCTTATACTTTAGTTAATATGACAATGCGCAAAAGAGGGTATCATCCCCTTACTTCAATGGCCGCAGTAGGAAACTTTGCGATTGAATTGGTGAACAAACAATCCGCCGAGAATGTTTGGGCTCCATTTAAAAAACTGTGCGAGTTAAATGGATTTGTTTTACTGATGGGAGTTGATCTGTATAGAGCAACAATTATTCATTATGCAGAGCAATTAGCCGGTCGGTCTCCTTTTGTAAGATGGGCCAACAATCAGGAAGGAATACCGTCGATTTGCAATACCGGCGGATGTTCTCATGGTTATGAAAATTTCGCCGATGTATTAAAACCTATTGAAAAGAGCATTTCTCTTGGCAATAGCTTATGGCGATGTTTCTCTGCAAGGGAAATGGTAGATATATCCGTGAAAGCGATTCAAGCTACCCCAAGCATTACGCATTGCTACAACCCCAACTGTGAACGGTGTAATGATGCAGTTCTCGGTGGCCCAATTTGGTCTTAATATCGGTAAAGTTCACAACAGCCAATGAGACAGTTTCAATCTATTGAGTTGCCCACTTTTATGTCGCACACCCAAAGATTTGTATATACCAAAGTCGACATTTATTTGTCCATTCAGATTGTCCATAAAAGCAAATTTTATATTTGTAAATGAATATTGATTAATAGTTATTCACTTATTGCATGTTAGTGTTGATTATGCTACATTAAACTTAGAAAACAAAGGTATAAATTATGTATGTGAATTATTTATATTTTCGGAGGTGCAGTAAGAATGGATAACAGTATCGTAAAAATAACAACTTTCCGTGATAATCCGGGCTGTAAAGTTTTTCTTGAAGAAATGCAGGATGGTCAGAAGCATGTTCGTAAATCATATACAAGCAGCATGACTACCGATGAAGAATGGGACGCGCTGTGTTTCCTTTACAACTCAGGTTTTAACGTACCTAAACCATATAAAAAAGACGAACATGGTATGTATATGCAATATATAGATAATGGAATGCTTTGGAACAGTTACCAAACTACCGATGTCGCCACACAACAACAATTACTCAAAAATTTACAAAACTGCTACATGATTTGCATAGTATAACCCCAAAAAACGCGCCAGCCTTTGATGGATTTATTCAAAATGAACTTACAGAAATAAAAACCATTATAGAAAAGAAGCAATTAGATAAATATTTGGAAATTCATAATGAACTTAAAATATTATCTACAAGCATTAAAGAACGCTCATCATGTTATATACATAGAGATTACCATGTATGGAACGTTTTGTTAGATAGCGACCTAAAGTTATATCTTATTGATATGGAATTAACGCAGGGCGATTATCGTTTCGATGTCGGTTGGACATATATGCTTCAAAGCCGAAGCGCAGTTCATGACGCAAGACACGGCGAAATCGCGCAAGCATTTTTATCAGGATATTACAAACTAAAACCTGAAGCTTGCGAAGATATTGACTTTTTTATGCAATTAGCTAATTTACGATGGCTTGTTAATGTAGCACCCAATAAAAAGACAGATAAACATTGGTTTCCCGAAATGATGGCAATAGCGGAACAAGCTATCGCAGAATTTTTAAATCGTTAAATCATGTGATTTTTAGGAAAGAATTATTACAGCGTATAAGCATAATGTACGCTGATAACATTTAAAACGGCAGAAACATGGCGATAAGCTATGTTTTTTGTTATGGATAAAAATTCATTTTATCGACAATCTGACTGCACTTTATAGTGTGGTTTTTTTGGTTAGGACGCTTTGGCTCAAATAGCATACGAATTCATAATTAAAATATACGAATTCGTATTTAGTATTCATAAAGTAACTCATGAACAATTATCATTATATTAATATTCAACAGCCTGCCGCTTAATAGCGGCTTTTTTATTGTAGAGAAGGAGCAGTATTTATGAGTAAACTAATCGCCCTAGACGCCGGCCATGGTATGAACACCCCCGGCAAAAGAACGCCCCTGTATGAGGATGGTACATATATGCATGCTGATGATTTCAAAATCTTTTGCAGAGATTATAACACAGCCCAGAAAATTTTCAAGGCTACGCAGCAGTGGTTGGTTGAGCGTTTAGGATTAGACATTAATTCTGAAAAATCCAAGATAACCAATGTTCGCAAAGGCAAAACTGAATTTCTTGGGTTTGCGTTATGCGTTAAAATGAAAAGGAATAAATTTGTCACACGCAGTAATATTTCGAACAAGGCAAAAAAGACAATGGAGCTGCAATTAAAGGAGCAAATCAAAGCAATACAGCACGAGGCTACAACAAATCAGGTCTTGAAACTTAATGCCATGATTCTGGGTATGCATAATTACTATAATATCGCTACTCACTGTAGCCAGGATTTCGCAAAAATCAGTTATATTGTCAGCAAGAGCCTACATAACAGATTCAAAAGGATAGCCAAAAAGGTCAAGGGCAGAAGCAAAATGCCTGTAACCCAGCCTAAAATGTCGAAGGTATTTCAGAAATTTTATGGAAGTTGTCGTGGAAAACCAATAATAGTAGCGAAAGTTGCGATCTTTCCGATATATGGTTGCAAATTCAAGATACTCATGAATTTCTCACAAGAAATCAATAAATATACTGTCAACGGTAGACAGCTTATACACAATAAACTATCTAATACAAGCTATCTCGTCCGCTACTTGCTCGACAGCAAAGAGTACGATAAATCTGTGGCGTATAATGACAACCGAATATCACTCATGGCTGGACAAGATGGGAAATGTGGTGCAACAGGAATACCGCTCGCCATTGGGAACATGGAATGTCATCACAAGAAGCCAAAGAATATGGGCGGTAAGGATGATTATAGAAATCTAGTATGGTTGCGGACAGAAGTGCATGAGCTTGTACATGCTACCCAAACAGAAACAATTAACAGATACTTACAAATACTCAACATCGACAAAAAGGCCCTTTGTAAGGTTAATTCTTTAAGACTGTTAGCAGGAAACTTAGAAATAATGTCTGAAGCAATCTAAATTTTGTTGGAACGCCGTGTGAAAGGAAACTTTCATGCACGGTGTGAAGGAGGGAAAAGCCGGAAACTTTGATACAGTAGGCTTACCTATTCCTATTGAAGGCATACGCAAGCAAGGAGCCGCTGGTTGGAAAGTGCGTTGACCCTCGGTTTAATCTTGTAGCCAGGGGAGTCGCGCCGAACTGGACGGACTTAAACGGGCGTTGGGCCGTACCGGGGACAGAATACGGGCAGAGCATTATGAAGGTGTATAAGGCTTGTCCAAGGGCGAAAGAAGCGAAGTTGACGGTGACAATTGAGGATATGTTGTTTGAATTGATAAAGGGTTCAGGTATCAACGCGCCTGAATATTGGAAAAACATGTTAAAGGATTATCCTTTCTTTGATGGGTTTGTAGAAGCATTGTATGGGAAGTATGAAAAGGGAGCTTGATGCTCAATGTCATTAAGTTAAGGAAACGCTATAGTTTAGCCATTCATAGGATAATTGTTACAAAAAAAGAGGGCGTTCAACTGAAATAAGCAGTTTTAAAGCCTTTTTCAATTAATATCCTCCCCTATTTTTTCTTGTAGCAGTTGCCCATAATGGCGAGATATCAGCCTTTCCTCTTAACTTAATGACATTGAGCGATAAACTATGTTTTTTGCTACGGATAAAAATTCATTTATATTCGTTTGATTTTGCAGAAACATGTTTTATCGATAATCTTATGAGCTTAAGAATAGTTCTTAAACTCATAAGATTATTATACACATGATGTGCAATTACGTAGAAAAGACCTATAATCATGTTTTCAAAATTTTTCTAGTTATATGTTAAGAAATGCTTATACTGCAGTATTGATGACTCTAATCATTTGTAGCTCGCCTTGGATTCCTTTTTGATAAAAGCCATAAGAATTATACAAGCCAATAGCATTTTTATTCAGTACATCGGCTGCTAAGAAGCCTCTTTTGGCTCCTTTATCTGCTCCATACTTTATTGCCTGCTCCATTAACTTTTTGCCAAATCCCTTACCCTGGAAGTTGGGTGAAACTGCTATCTCCCTAATCCAAAGCATAGTACCGTTTGCATAAATCGAAACACAGCAAAATCCAATTATGTCGTTGTTGTTTTTAATTATGATTGTGTCATTTTCTTTTATCCAATCAGCAAACCATTCTGCCGATTCTCCCATGAAACCTCGAGATTGTTTTTCGCATTTTTTTGACATGTCAGAAATCATATCACACTCAATAAGTTTCAAAAATGCAGGTTCTTTTATTAAACCAAATTTGTTAACTGTACCATGTATATCTTCATTAAAGAAGTCTGCATATTCAGCCCACTCGATAAATCCATGACGCTTAAATGAATTAATAAAATTATGCGGAACAAAGTTCATTCGAACATCTCCGTTAAAGTAGTCGATTTCACACAACATTTTTTCGACATCATTTGTTGTGAAATAGAGTATGTTAGGCGATTTAGACTTATCTATGAGCATAATGTCATCATTATCATTTTTTAATAAATCAGCGTTTGTTAAATCCTCATATTCGATATGTTGAATTGAAGTATATTTATACATACTTATTTTGTTGCTTATTTGGTTCCATATTTGTTCTTCAAACAAATATAACACATCCTAATATAAATTTACTACGTTATTTTAATATTTCTATTTTAACACATTAAATATTTATTTTCTACAGAAGATTCAACATCGTTAATATAAAAATAGGAAAGCAAATCATACAGCGTTGCTTTCCTTATTCGACAATTCTTATTATCATATGACTAATTTTTACTTGTTTTTCTAAAATTCGACAATAACCGCCAATATATAGGCATGTTCTTCCAGATAAGAAGCAATTATCTATTGCGAAGCTTAATAAGAGAATTAAATTTGGTTGATAAAATGCGGATAGGTATATATACCTTATCCGCATACCTTACACAAGAAAAAACAATGGAAACCATCTAAAATAGTAAATATAATAATGCATAGCCTTTGTAAAAACATGATTAACACGGCATTATTTGGCACAAAAAAGCATTGATGCAATAGCTTCATTTATGGGAAGTATGAAAGCCAATCGCTGTAAATCGCGGAATCACAAATAAGTATTGTTTTATGAATAGTATATGAAAGGGAACCCATTTTGCAGTGCGTTTCCTTTTTGTAGTACATAATATATTAGGTTGCTATTACAGGCGTTGTAAAGCATTTACTTTGAAAAACAAACTTTCCTCATTAAATAAAAACCTCACTCATTAACCGTTCGGTAAGCATAGTATTTCTCTTTGGCAAAATATTGTTATTGACACAATATGTTATCGCCCTTTTCGCTCCTACGATAATAACTGTTCTTTTCGCTCTTGTTACAGCCGTATATAACAAATTGCGCTGTAGCATAAGATAATGAGAAAACGTAAATGGAATAATTACAATAGGAAATTCTCCGCCTTGGCTTTTATGTACCGTTATGGCATATGATAAAACAAGCTCATCCAAGTTCCAGTATATCGTATTCTAAAAGCCGTCCGTCATATGAAACCGTCAGCGTTTTATCTTCGCTGTTCACTGAATTTATGATGCCTATATCTCCGTTATATACTTCCTTTTCATAATTGTTTTTTATCTGCATCACCTTATCCCCTACCCTATATTCACGGGCGCCACGGCTTAAGCATAACGTATTTTTATTTAACGGCCTCTTGCAGAATATGGTTCAGGTTATCAGCCCCGGTTGCTCCCCGGCGCATAGGAGATAATATCTGTATGCCATTGATTGGGTCCACATTATAATATTTCGGTAAGCGGTCAACACATAAGCTGACAATACTATTTATGATAGCTTCATTATCCCCCAGCTCAATGAAAAAGAAATCTGAATTGCGCCCGCCGGATAAGTCGGGCATTCTGCCTGTGTTAATCTTATGCGAATTCGTTATAATCTGGCTGCCCATCGCCTGCCGGAATATACTGGTTAGCTTCACAACAGGCGCCGCTTTTGAATCGATTATATCGCCCAATACATTCCCTGCGCCAACTGATGGCAATTGGTTCACATCTCCAATCAGGATGACTGTCATATCCGGCGGAACTGCTTTAAGTAAGTTGTACATAAGCATTATATCAACCATAGACGCTTCGTCAACCAGCAGCACGTCGCCTTCAAGCGGGTTTTTTCATCCCGCCCGAAGGCTTCGGGCGGCTTGCTGTCAAGCATCCTGTGAATGGTTTTTGCTTCCATGCCTGTCAGCTCACTCATACGCTTCGCCGTCCGACCTGTAGGCGCGGCAAGAAGGATTGTTTTTCCTAAAAAGCTTTTCAATACTTCTATGATTGCTTTGGTAGTCGTAGTTTTGCCTGTTCCGGGGCCGCCTGTAATCAAGCAGAATTTTGAGCGAACCGCTAATTTGATGGCTTCTCTTTGTACCTTATCATATGTTATTTTGTTTTTCGCCTGTATCTTTTCGATTGCTGAATCAATATCGTTATTAATATTATTGTTTTTCTTTGATAGTGATAGCAAAGCTTTTATTTTACGCGCTGTCCCTGCTTCGGCAAAGTAGAATGGCGGCGGATATATTTTATCCTCATATTCTCTGAATAACTCTTTGCTATTGATTAGGTGTCCTAATGTCATCACTATTTTGGGTTCTTCAATATCAAGAATTTCAACACTCTTTTTAACCAGTTCACTAAAAACTTCATAACAATGCCCGTCGTTTGATAATTGGTTCAATACATAAAAAATTCCAGCCCTGCACCGGCTATAGGATTCTTTTTCTATACCAAGCCAAGCTTTACCGCTACCGCATCCGCTGTTTTAAACCCAATCCCCCACACGTCATCTACAAGCTTATAGGGATTTTCACGGACGATTTCAATGCTTTTATTGCCGTACACCTTGTAAATACGGTATCCAAACGCTGTTGATACCCCGTATTCCTGAAGGAAAAGCATTACATTTTTGATTTCTTTCTGCTCTGTCCAAGCTTTCTGAATCATAGCAACGCGTTTATGGCCTATGTTTGGAACTTCAATAAGACGTCCGGGTGATGTTTCTATTATTTCAATTGTGTGTTCTTGAAATGTATTCACGATACGTTTGGCGAACTTAGGCCCTATGCCTTTTATCAGCCCGCTGCCAAGATACTTTTCTATGCCGTAAATACTTGCGGGTACGCTTTCCTCCCACATGCTTACATCAAATTGCCGGCCATATTTCGGGTTATGCGTCCAATTTCCTGTCACGGTCACTACTGCACCAACGTTAATAGATGCCATGTTTCCCACTACCGTTACCAATTCGTTATAGCCCTTACAGTTGATTTTAATGACAGAATAGCCCTTTTCTTCATTCGCATATGTTATACGCTCAACAACACCGCGTAATTTTTCCACTGTTACCACTCATATCTACTTAAAATTATTCCGTTATACCAAAATGTACTATTTATTATAATTATTATAAAGACTATCATAAAGAGATATGAATAACAAGTAGTATCTGATTTTGGCAGGATTTCATATTAAGAAGCTGTATTCAATAACGGCGAAGCAATGTGTGCAAATGAGAAATCATAAACACGTTTTCAGCATAAACAGTTTTGATTTCAAAGTCTTTTGATAGCCTGGGAGAGTTATCACTCCAAGCAAAGGTGCGTTCCACGACCCAGCGTTTAGGCAAAACTTCAAACTCCGGTTTAATCCGCTTTGATATATCAACTACTAAACCAAGTTGCTCGGAAACATCTTCTTCAAAAGAATTTCGATAACCGGCATCTCCGCAAAACCTCTGAATTGTTGGATATTCTTCAAATGCAGATTTCGCTGGGTTTATACCGGATTTTGTGTCGTGGACATTTGCGGCATGAACAGTGATAGCAAGTAGATTTTCCATTGTATCCACTACGATATGTCGCTTGCGCCCTTTGATTTTTTTACCGCCATCAATGCCGCTATCTTCACAAGCCGATGTTGTTTTTACGCTTTTGGAGTCGATAATGCCGTAGGTTCGAACCCGTTTGCGGTTCCCACCTTCCCTTGTTTTTTTACCAACAGTGCCATTCCTGGTTCCCTCTTTCCAGATTTAACTGCCCGGCCATAAAATGACCAAACCCCAGTATATGCCGGAAAATCATTCCCCAAAAGCCCCCACTGACATCCTGTTCTCACCAATTACAAGACTGCATTTATTAAATCTCCCTTAGCGTGCTCTGACAAATCCTGCCCTTTGTTACTTTTGAAAACTGGTTCATTCATTATCCATTGCTTATCTGTTAAGTCTGTGCTTTATCCCATCTTTTTCCCCTCGTCTGGAATTATTATAGCTCATTTGTGACTTTTATTGATTACAGGTTCTAACTTCTTCTATAAATGATTTTGTTCTTTTGTTCATCTCGCATTAGTTTACATTATTATTCCAATGCGAACAGAGCATATCAATTTATGATTTTCTGTATCATAATTCGTTATTCTGTAAGCGGTTTCTCATACAGTTTTTATATTTTCATTTTCCTTGATTTAACGCCATTTTCTAACCCTTACAACATTATTATTCATCATTATTTTTTAATATTTTTATACTTTTACGATCTGTTAGGTATATAGGTAGGTATATTTTTTTAGCATAAAGCAAAGAAGAACACCGCATGTTTGGCACTGCCCCCTCCACACTTGACACAGAAAACGCACCCCTTTTTAAGTGAATCCTAAAGAATTGACAGAATAAACGCACACCAAAATGGAAACACTCTCCATGAGGTGAAGCGGATGCGTTCTTTAGAGGAACGGGAGCAAGTAATAAATCTATATTTTCATGAAGGTCTGGGGCATAAGGCCATAGCCAAAATGACTGGGATACCTTTGGAAGCCATAAAATCGTGGTGTAGACGTTATAGGATAGCAAAAAATATCCCCGAACGAGGAAAGGCTCCGCTTTCAAAGAAGCCTGTAAAGAAAGAAATGGTTCGGATAATCAAACCGCGCAACGAAAGTACGCAGGAAACGCGAATAAGCCGCCTTGAAATGGAGGTGGAATTATTGCGAAATTTTCTTATACTAACTGACGAAAGGTGAGGAAGTCACAAATATTCGCGGTTATAGAACGGTTGGCAAAAAAATATCCGGTAAGCAAAATGTGCGATTTTTACAATGTATCCCGTCAAGGATACTATGATTACCTCAAACGCCAAGAAGCAGGCAATCCAGACCAAGACTTGATAGATATGATAAAAGAGTGCCAAAAGGTAAACAAAAACCGTCTCGGTTACAGGCGTGTAAAAAAATGGCTAATGCGAGAAAAAAACCTGAACGTAAACGCCAAAAAGATATACCGTATTACAAGCCGCAACAATCTTCTCTCTGTTATACGCAGACGAAAACATTGAAATATAAGCCGAACGGTAACTTGAAATACGAAAATGTGTTAAACAGAAAAACGCACAGCGACACGCCCAACACGGACTGGGTAACGGACATTTCATATATAGTCATGCCTGACGGGATGGCTTATTTATCAGCAATCCGGGATTTATGCGGCCAATTTATCGTGGCTTATAAGACCGTGCGGTGGCAAGACTACTCCCTTGTCAAAAATACGATTACTGAGGCCATGCAATCTGAAAAGCCAGAGAAACCCCCGCTTCTTCATAGCGATGGCGGTGGGCAGTATGTCACACCGGCAATTCTGAATATAATATGCATAAATAAAAACGGATGCGCATAGAAAAGCATCCGTTTTTTGGCATCAAGCTGTTCTTGAAATTTATGCCAGAATTTTCACTGCTTCAATTAAAAATGTAGGTTGCGCAAATATCACAATCCTTGTTTTGGATTCGCTTTCGATATATTCACTCGAAAAACTCATCCAATTGTTTGGTGTATCCGCATGTGACTTAATGAAATCCATTAATTTTTCCTGTTTAGCAATGACGACATCCTTGGCTTGGTATAAATCAATTATTGCACAAGCTTGAATTTCTCCCTTTACAAAGTCATTTGTGCCGTCTACGAAGTCCATTATATCCTGCTTTAGATTGCTTAAATGTTCGACTTGATAGGTTCCGTTATCCATAAGGTTTTTCACATCCTCCTCCGTAAAACGCCATTGACCGCCAATTTTTTTACCCTTTAATATACCGTCTTTGATATAATTGCGTATTGTTCGACTGGTCAGCATTGTCATTTTTGCAATGTCATCTACCGTGTATAATTTTTCCATGTTAAACAACCTTTCATTATTTTTTTAGAAATCGTGTTGCGCACCACACTTTCCTATATTTACATATTATAAAACATATTTTCATATGTCAATACTATATTTCATATAATTTCATATTCGAAAATGTTTTGATTAAATCCTTGGAGACTACCGTCCCCAAACCCCTGTGAGTTTATCCGCTCCGAGCATTACCGATAAATAAAAAGATGGTAAGCTGTATTGTGCCTACCGTCTTTTTATTTATCGTATAAAGCCACGACGCGCGTCGGGTCGCTCTCTAGCGTTGCCCTATTTGGTCGTATTAAAATTATTGTCTTATTTTTTCTGGCTTTATTCATGGGTGTGCAAATGTATTGTAAAGCACACGGGGAGCGGTGCCTTTTCGGGGTGTTCTTCTTTGTTCTAAAGATTAATTGTTTCTTGCAACTTCATCATTGACTCTTTCTTTTTATCAGGTAAAACGTGTGTATACGAATGTGTCAAGTAAGAACCAATAAATAGCGAATTATCCGAAGCCCCGCGAAGAAAGCCCCCTGCCAACATATGACAGGGGGCTTTGGATAATTCGTTTGAACTAAACCGCGGAAGTTGCCGAGACACTACGCTATGGGGAAAATATACAGCGGCTCATCCTGAAAAATTTACGCAGGCTGATCAAAAGGATTTAAAAGGCATAAGATATGATATAATGGCCACAAAAAGGCATAGTTGCCCCCTCCCCACCAAAGAGGCTTTTTAAGATTTATGCAGTTGCCTTGCAGGGAGAAGCTCTGGAAAGACGCCCGATGCCACAGCAAGGGCAAAGGTCGAAATCTACGCCGAGTATTTTTCTTAACCTCTCAAGCGTTGTTTCGGTATTCTCTGTTTTGGAGAACGCCGTATGCGTCAGTTTTTTGCACAGAGAAACCCTCACGGATTTGTTGCGGGCGGAGAGGATGCCGTAATGCCGCATTTTGCGAAAGCCGGACGGCAAAACATGCAACATAAATCTTCGGATAAACTCCTCCGCTGTTACGGTCATGATTTTCTTTTTGTTATTGTCACGGTAGTCACGCCATGAAAATGTAACTTTGCCATCTTTCAAGCCCAGAATGCGGTTGTTAGAAATCGCAACTTTGTGTGTATAACGTCCAAGATACTCAATGACCTTTGAAGCATCTTTAAACGGCGGTTTGCAGTAGACTACCCAATCCTTCCGATAGAGCGCAGAAATGAAAGTATCGAAATGCTGGGGTATGCTCAATTCCTCGATAGATTTTCCGAAGAATAGCTTGGATTGTTTCAAGTAAGAAAGGAATTTCCCCCGAAACTTTCTGGACAGCACCTTTACGGGGATAAAAAATTTCTGGCGTGAGTTGCGCCATTGACTGTCTTTGGTCAATCCGCCGCCGGTGACGATACAGTGAATATGAGGATGGTACATCAAGTTTTGTCCCCATGTGTGCAAGACTGCTGTGATACCGGGTGTTGCGCCAAGATATTTATTATCCGCGCAGAGTTCGAGCAGAGTCTCCGATACTGCCTTAAAAAACAGCTTGTACACAACATCCTGATTCTGATAGATTATCGGATTCAAGTCGTCCGGCAATGTAAACACAATATGAAAATAGCCTGTATTTAATAAGTATTGATTTTGTTTTTCAATCCACTGTTCTTTCGTGAATGTTTGGCATTTAGGGCAATGCCGGTTACGGCAGGAGTTGTAGGATATTTTTTCAAAACCGCATTCGTCGCAGACATCAAGATGAGCGCCTAAAGCAGAAGTACGGCAATTCCTTATTGCACAGAAAACTTTCCACTGATCCGGGGACAGCCTATGATTTTTCAGGAACTCATCGCCGAACTCATTGATAATGTCTTGGAGTTCGGGCGCATGGCCGAACAGTGATCTATGCTCATGGCTGGGCTTAATCATTTGGCGTACCCATTGTGTCAGCTGGGCTTTTTATCCCCTTCATCGTGTTCGCGAGATGAACGTATATGGTAGTGGATTGTATACGGTAGTGTCCGAGCAGCTCTTTAATTTTAATTAAGTCCACGCCGTCTTCATACAAATGGGTGCCGAACGCGTGACGTAAAGAATGCGGTGACACTTCTTTTGTGATGTTCGTCCTGCTTACACAGGTATCAAACGCAAGTGCAATCGCGGCTCTGGTAATATGACCGATATTTCTCATGCCGGGGAACAGCCATCCTTCAGGACTGTTGGGGCGATATATCCGCCAGTAGTCACGCAGAGCGTCGAGCGTGGTTTGAGACAAAACCGAGTAGTGATCGCGTTTAGTCTTTCCGCCCTTTACGAATATTCGCATTTCTTTGGAATCAATATCCCTGACTCGCAAGGTTTCGATTTCGCCAGAACGAAGCCCTGAACCATAAGCCAGCAGAAGCAGCGCCTTATGCTTCGCATTTTGGCAAACATCAATTAACAAGCTGACTTCTTCTCTTGTCAGCACATCGGGCAGTGTCTTGGGAACCTTCATAAGCGGCATTTGCAGATAATTCATCGTTCGGTTCAAACCAATAGCGAAGAAAAACCTGATAGCGGCGCTGTGCTGATTGACTGTTCGCGGGGCGAGTCTTTTCTCAACGATCAGATATTCAATGAATCGCCTGACATCATTTTCATCCAGTTCCTCAATCGGGCGGTTACAGAACGCGAAAAACTTCTTAACATTCCTTGTGTAGTTTTTAAACGTGCTTGTCGATAGTCCTCTGAGTTGGATGTCCTTCTTCATTTTTTGCAGTGCCTGTTGTTCTGTCATAACAAAACATCTCCTTTTTTTGATTTGCAGTAGGGCTGCATTTCAATTTTAAGGAGATGTTTTGTTTTTCGATAATTTATTTTAAATTTGCACTCGCTCCGCTGTAGCCGAATATGTCGATGGCGATCCACCGCAATAGCGGTTTAGTTCAACTATAATATAAAAAATATCGCCATATGCAGAAGATGCAAATGGCGTTAGAGAGCTACAGGTACCCTTGTGTTTTAGAAGAAGTCACGTAGATAAACCTAATAATTATGTTGCAACATTGAATTACGATGTATACCGTTACATGCTTATTAGTTACGACAACGACACGCAAGCTCTGCCTTAATCCATTTTAATCAGTCCGATGTCTAACCGTTGTCAATTACGAATTTGAAACCGCCGTACGAACGGTGTGAAAAGCTTTCACTGCTTAAAAAATTCCCCCACTCTCCATATCTGTCTTATTCACAAAATCCATGTGGTATAATTTTTCCCAATGGTTTATATTTAACGTTCCCCTTGTGAGATGGATTGCTAAAATACAACAATTTTCATCCTTTTCATTGTTTGCCATGTCGTACCACTCGGCAAAAGCTGTGCGGAGTTTGGTTCTTATTTCGGCATTTTTTGGATCAAGCACCCAACCGAGGTTTTCACCTACTCCATTAGCGGTAAACATCTCTAAACAACCCGCAATCGAAACCTCCGGATTTTGTGCGATTTGCTGCATTTTGTTTGATTTTCCATATGTAACAACATAAAATGTGCCGTCTTCATAATAGGCGTCCACACTACGGACAACAGGGCGAGGTTTCCCGTCAGAATTCGGCTCCCGCGCGATAGTCGCAAGGGAAATCGCATTGTCTTTGCCGTTGCCGAACTTCTCTTCAATTAATTTTAATCCTTCTTCGTACATACTCATTTTAATTTCTCCTTTATAAGATAATATAAACTCGCTGCATCGAATAAATCTCCATAACCGTGCGCAGCTAACGATTCTACCCTGACATTGTACTAATAAATCGCCGCTTTCAGTCAGTTTACTATGATAACCTATGTCAACTAACAGGTCTGTAACATTATATAAAAACGGATAGTCTATTGCATTCTTCGGATTTTTTTGGGACTTGACATATAAATGTCTGTCTGAGATTAAGCGGTCATAAAAATAAATATAAAAAATCCCTGAAGGCAATAACGCCGTTTCGCATATTTTCTTCGCTTGCAACGTTTTCAAACATGGGTTTCAGCGCATAAGTCTCAGGATATTCGCCGGTATCAAGTTTTTTATGTATTTAGCGATCTCACTGATTGGTTTTTGCGTTACTGGCCCGCCGTGATTTGTACCCATGTTTTCGCTCCTTCATTATTTTTTATTATTGTAGCATAGATAACTAGACAACAGTATGTCATATTATAAAATATAAATTTCGTCGTCCGACTGAGTTGCCAATTGGTAACTCAGATAAAAATTCTACTGTAATTTCACACTGTCGCTAATCCCGATACTTACGAAATAGTGCATTATTAAGCCACCGGTTGCTTAATGCTTATTAGTTACAGTGTACTAAAATCAAATTCAAGCTGAAAATCTCTCGCATCATTTTCATATAGTTCTTTGTTTATTTCTTTTGCTTCAAACATCCTAATGAATAATAGAAAGCTATTGTTTCTTCTGCTGAACCCGCACAGATATAAAACTTTTCTGCGCCCAATAA